>JBCIKM010520276.1:0-19019 GCA_039654465.1 Melibe viridis | reverse complement strand
TCTATCTATCTATCTATCTACCTACCTACCTATCTATCTATCTATCTATCTATCTATCTATCTATCTATCTATCTATTTATCTATCCATCTATCTATCTATCCATCCCTCCATCCATATGTCTGTCTATCTCTGTCTATCTCAGCTCTACATTCCATTCTGCTTCTCTATACATCCTTTCATATTGTTTTACTTACTTATTTTGTCCTTTTTATTTCTTTTTGTAATCTAGTTTTCAGTGTTTTGCAAAATCTCATTTGTATGATCTACTTTGAATAGTTGTCTGTTGTTTTGAACTATTTTACACTCAGCTAATTAATCCAAAATAGATACACACTATTATGTATATCAACCTGTATTTTTGTTACAATATTTGCACTGTTGTGTTTATGAATACCATTCTGTTTATGCCTTTGCTATTAAGACTTATAAGTATTTTGTGCTATTTAGTGAAAGTTAAGGTTTACATATGGGACATTTAAAGGCCAAAGCTTTCCTCATCCTTAACTTGTTATATGGTATGTAACACATGCTAATAGAAGACTAAAGGTTTTTTGTTTGGTTGGTTGGTTATCTTTTTTTAAATTATTTTTTGGAGTTGGTTTGTTGTTTTTTTTAACCCTATTTGTCTTCATATGTTGGGATTTCATTACAGATAATAGGATTTTTTTTATTTTTTTCATAGAAAACAACCAGTCTGATCGGCCTTGATGATCCATCCCTAATCCGCCCTGCGGATGAGCTTCCAAGGATCTATCGACAAATGGGAGACCAAGAGAAACTCATTAAAGTTCTCTCAGACATTTCAATATTTTCCAGACTTTTCATGTAAGATTCCTGAAACTATGAAATATAAGCTGTATTGTATCCATCTTCATTTTTTATCTCCTTGGAAAACGTTTTTTAGAGTTTTAAGAAAAGGGGAGTTCTTATTTCATTTTACTTGTGTATGTCATGGCAGGAGTGTATTGAAGTGTGTTAATGGGAGAGGCTGATTTTACTGGCAAATTGTTTTTTTTTTTAAATCGATAATGATGTTTAATTGATAATGATATTCAATTCATAATGACACGAAATTGACAATGATGCTAAATTGATAATCATGATAAATTGGAAATGACATGAAATTGACAATGATGCTAAATTGATAATGATACTAGATTGATACCGATACCAAATTGATATCGATGCTAAATTGAAAATGATCCTTAATTTATACTGATACTAAATTGATAATGATACTTCATAGAACATGATAAGAAATTGTTAATGATAATAAATTGATTACGATACTAAATTCGTAACGATAATAAATTGATAATACTTCGATAATGATACAAAATCGATAATGATTCTAAATTGATAATGATAAAAAAGTGATATTGATACTACATTCATAAAGGTAAAAAATTTATGTTGATAATAAAGTAATAATGCTACTAAATTGATAATGATTTAATAATGATAATAAATTTATAATGACACTAAATCAATAATGATACTAATTTGATAACAAATATTCATTTAATAACAATACTAAATTGATACCGATAATAAATTGATAAGCATTTGATAGTGATCCTAAATGGATAATGATTCTAAATTGAGAATGATAAAAAATTGATAATAATACTCACTTTATGATGATGCTAAATTGATAATGATACTATATTGATACCGATACCAAATTGATATCGATGCTAAATTGAAAATGATCCTTAATTTATACTGATACTCAATTGATAATGATACTTCATAGAACATGATAAGAAATTGTTAATGATAATAAATTGATTACGATACTAAATTCGTAACGATAATAAATTGATAATACTTCGATAATGATACAAAATCGATAATGATTCTAAATTGATAATGATAAAAAAGTGATATTGATACTACATTCATAAAGGTAAAAAATTTATGTTGATAATAAAGTAATAATGCTACTAAATTGATAATGATTTAATAATGATAATAAATTTATAATGACACTAAATCAATAATGATACTAATTTGATAACAAATATTCATTTAATAACAATACTAAATTGATACCGATAATAAATTGATAAGCATTTGATAGTGATCCTAAATGGATAATGATTCTAAATTGAGAATGATAAAAAATTGATAATAATACTCACTTTATGATGATGCTGAATTGATAATGATACTAAACTTATAATGATTCTAAATTGAGAATAATTTGATAATGATACTAAATATATAATGATGCTAAATTTATAACCATACTAAATTGAAGATGAAATTAAATTGATAATGACACTACATTGATTATGAAAGTTAATTAAAAATGATAATAAATTGATAATGACACAAAATTGATAATGATTCTATATTGATTATGATTTGACAATGTTGACAAATCGATAATGATGATAAATTGATAATGATACTCAATTCATGATGACACGAAATTGACAATTTGAAAAGGATCATTAATTTATACTGATACTAAGTTGATAATGATACAACATAGAAAATGAAACAAAATTGTTAACGATAATAAATTCATGATGCTAAATTGATAAAGACAAGAAATTTATAATAAAAATAAATTAATAATGCTACTAATTTGATAATGATTTGGTAATGATTATCACTTTATAATAACACTTATTTAATACTGATATTCATTTGATAAGCATACTAAATTGATACCGATAATAAATTGATAAGCATTCGATAAGGATCCTAAATGGATAATGATTCTAAATTGAGAATAATAAAAAAAAAATCGATAATGATACTAACTTTATAATGATCCTGAATTGATAATGATACTAAATTTATAATGATTCTAAATTGATAATAATTTGATAATGGTACTTAATATATAATGATGCTAAATTTTTAATGATACTAAATTCATAACCATACTAAATTGAAGACGAAAATAAATTGATAATGACGCTTAATTGATAATGAAAGTAAATTAAAAATGATACTTAATTGTTAGTGATACAAAATTGAAAATAATTCTATATTGACAATTATCTGATAATGATAAAAAATTGATATTGATGTTAAAATGATAACCATACTGATTTGATAATGATACTAACTTGATAAAGATATAAAAATTATAATTATACAAAATTAATAATGATACTCATTTCATAATCATACTAAATTGATTACGATACTAAATTGATATTATTCGATAATGATCCGAATTCAATAATGATTCTAAATTGATAATGATAAAAAATTAAAAATGATACTAACTTTGTAATGATGATGAATTGGTAATGATACTTAATTGATAAAGATACTACATTTATAATGAAACTTAGTTAAAAATGACACTAAATTGGAAATGATACAAAGTTGATAATGAATGTGATGTTTAATTGATAATGATCCTTAATTCATAATGGTACTAGATTGACAATGATGCTGAATAGATAACCTTGCTACATTGGTAATGATACTAAATTGATAATGATGCTTAATAGATACTGATCTGATAATGATACTAAATCTATAATGATGAGAAATGGATAACGATACTAACTTTATGATGATACTAAATTGATAATGACGCTCAATTAATAATGATTTATAATAAATCAATAATGATATTTCATTATAATGATACTAAAGTAATAATCCTATTGAATTAATAATGATAATAAATTTATTATGACACTAAATAAATAATTATACTAATTTGATAACGATATTCATTTGATAAGCATACTAAATTGATAAGCATTTGATAATGATCCTAAATCGATAATGATTCTAAATTGAGAATGATAAAAAAATTGATAATGGTACTAACTTCAAAATGATGCTGAATTGAAAATGATACAAAATTGATAATGATACTAAATTTATAATGATTCTAAATTGATTATGATTTGATGATGATACTAAATATATAATGATGCTAAATTTATATCATATCATATCATATCATATCATATCATAAAGAGCCAAATAATGATACTAAATTCATAACCAAACTCAATTGAAGACGAAAATGAATTGATAATGACACTAAATTGATAATGAAAGTTAATTAAAGATGATACAAAATTGATTGTGATAAAAAAGAAAGTGATAATGATTCTATATTGATTATGATTTGATAATGATCGACAATGATGATTAATTGATAATGATATTCAAATCATGATGACACAAAATTGACAATGATGCTAAATTGATAATCATGATAAATTGATAATGATACTAAATCGATAAAAAAACTAGATTGATAACGATACTAAAATGATATCAATGCTAAATTGAAATTGATCATTAATTAATACTGATACTAAATTGATAATGATACAAAATAGAAAAGTATACGAAATTGTGAATGATAATAAATTTTTGATATTAAATTGATAACCATACTTATTTGATAAAGATATTAAATTGAAACAGATAAAAAATTTATAAAAATAATAAATTAATAATGCTACTAAATTGACAATGATTTGATAATGGTTATAGGTTTATAGTGACACTAAATTAATAGTGATACTAATTTGATAACGATATTCCTTTGATAAGCATACTAAATTGATTACGATACTAAATTGATAACAATAATAAATTGATAAGCATTCGATAATCATCCTAAATTGATAACGATTCTAAATTGATAATGATAAAAAAATGATAATGATACTAACTTTATAATGATGCTGACTTGGTAATGATACTAAATTCATAACCACACTAAATAGATAATAAACCTACATACAAAATTGTTAATGATAAGAACACTACATTAATAATGATACTTATTTGACAACGATATTCTTTTGATAAGGATACTAAATGGATAACAATACTGAATTAATAACGATAATAAATTGATAAGTATTGGATAATCATCCTAAATCAATAATGATTCTAAATTGATAATGATACAAAATTGAAAATGATACTACCATTGTAATGATGCTGAATTGGTAATGATACTAAGTTGACAAAGATACTACATTTATAATGAAATTGAGTTAAAAATGATACTAAATTGGTAATGATACAAAATTGATAATGATTCTATATTGATAATGATGATAAGTCAATAATGATGTTTAATTGATAATGATCCTTAGTTCATAATATGATATGATATGATATGATATGATATGATATGATATGATATGATATGATATGATATGATAATGATACTAGATTGACAATGATGCTGAATTGATAACCTTGCTAAATTGGTAATGATACTAAATTGATAATGATGCTAAACAGATACTGATCTGATAATGATACTAAATCTATAATGATGCAAAATGGATAATGATACTAAATTGATAATGATACTCAACTGATATTGATTTGATAATGATAATACATTGATAATGATGTTTCATTGATAATAACACTTGATTCATAAATTGATAATGATAACAAATTGATAATGATACTAAACTGATAACCATACTTTTTTGATAATGATTCTAAATTGATAAAGTTAAAAAAAATTATAATGATACTACTAATTTGATAACACTATTCATTTGATAAGCATACAAAATTGATAAGAATTCGATAATGATCCTAAATCGATTATGATTCTAAATTAAGAATGATAAAAAAATTGATAATGATACTTAATTTATAATTATTATAAATTGATAATGTTTGATAATAATACTAAATCAATAATGATGCTAAATTTATAATGACACTAAATTCATAACCATACTAAATTGATAACAGTAATAAATTGATTATGACACTAAATTGATAATGAAACTAAATTGATAATGAAACTAAATTAAAAATTATTCTAAATTGGTAATGATTCAAAATTGATAATGATAAGTCGATAATGATGTTTAATTGATAATGATCCTTAATTCATAATGATACTAAAGTGACAATGATGCTGAATTGATAACCTTCCTAAATTGGTAATGATACTAATCTGATAATGAAACTAAATCTATAATGATGCGAAATGGATGATGATACTAACTTTATAATGATACTAAATTGATAATGATACTCAATTGATAAGGATGGTAAGTTGATAATAAAGATACTAAATTGATAATGATGTTAAATTGATATAGATACTTACTTGATAATGTTGCTAAATTCATAATGATAATAAATTGATAATTAAGCTAAATTGATAATGATACAAAATTTAAGATAATACCACTTAATTTATAATGATGCTGATTTGATAATGAGACTAATTGATAATGATACTAAATTGATAATGATGCTAAATTGATAATGATTTGATAAAGATACTAAATCGATAATGATGTTAAATTGATATTGATACTTATTTGATAATGAGGCTAATTGATAATGATGCTAAATTGATAATGATACTTAATTGAACATGAAACTATAATGATACGAACTTAAAAATGATACTAGCTTGATAATGGTACTAAATTGGTTAAGATACAAAATTCTTAATGATACAAAATTGATAATAATACTAAGTTGATAACGATACTAAAATGTCTACGATACTAAGATGATAACGATACTAAATCTATAATGATACTTAATTGATAATGATAGTCAATTGATAAAGATACTTAATTACCTGTAGTCTTTGATGATACCTAATTGTTAATGATACTGAGTTAATAATGATATCAAATCGACAATGATATTAAATCGATAATGATACCAAATTGATTATGATGCTAAATTGATAATGATTTGATAATTATACTAGATTGATAATGATACTAAGTTGATAATGATACTAAATTAATAATGTTACTTATTTCAGAAAGATACTACATTACTAATTGATTTTACTGGCAAATAATTCATTAGTTTGTCAAAATTATAGTGTGACAGTATGCGTCTCGTTCTTCCATTGTACATTCCATTTAGAACTAGATCGGTTTTTGGGGGTTTTTTTTCTTTAAATAAATTAGATCAGAGAATAAAACTCTTTGATATTTTTTAAACCATATGAATTTATATATATCATATACCATGATGTATTTATCACTTTCTTTCTTTTAAAAGATATTGATTATTTCTTTTATTCAGGGCTCACTAATAACTGAAGAGAGTTAAATGTAGTTCTGTTTACCCGTCTGATCCAAATTCTAATTCTGAAATTTACAACACAAATTACCTTCTAGAAGAGCATTTTCAATTTTCCTTCATGATCTTGTGCCTTTAGGGACCAAGAGTTTGAGCTGATTGTGTTGTGGAGGGAGACAGGCCTTTCAGGGGACCAAATTGCTGACAGATATTTGGAGCAAATTGAGTATAAATCAAAATACATTGAAGAGCATGTGGACAAACGGGAGGGACTTAATGCCATGGTTTCTTTAACAGTAGGTCAATCTTTTCCTACTTTTACTTATGTTTGGATTAATCTTTAAGTTTGGGATAAGGAATTGGTTGTTTGTAAAGTTTTAAGTGCTTAATTGATTATTTATAAAGTTTTAAATGTTTTAATCGTTTTTTTGTAAAGTTTAAGTGTTTTAATTGGTTATTTTTGAAGTTTAAGTGTTTTAATAGGTTGTTTGTAAAATTTAAGTGTCTTAATTGGTTGTTTGTGAAGTTTAAGTGTTTTAATTAGTTGTTTGTAAAGTTTTCAGTGTTTTCCTCTTTTGAACATTTTCTTTGGTGGAATACAATTATTCCTGCCAGACACCCAATGTTTTTGGGTTTTTTTCAATATGATCTCAAAAACTTTTTTTTTAAATGTACTAGAATTTCTTTTGTAAATCTCATCAGCTTTACGAAAAGTGTCTCTTTTCACATAAATTAGTAGAGTTAATTAAACAAAAAAAATTTAAGATTAAGAATTTCTTTTTTAAGACATCTTATATTTCTTATATTTCTTTCCTCCTTGAAGGCAAAATTTTAAATTGTCGTTTTTGTCTTTTCTTCCTCCAGCTGATTTCTTACTTGAGTGCTCTAAGCTACTTCTTTGAGATGGCAGTGTATAAGTCTGCCCAGGAGAAAATTCTGATGGCACAGAGTGTCATGATGGTAAGGCTGTGGCATGTGTTTTGAAAGATATCATTTATTTCTATTGTAAATCATCTCTCTGCTGTTTGGGGTTTGACCATAGACGTAATTTATTTCTATTATAAATCATCTCTCTGCTGTTTGGGGTTTGACCATAGACGTAATTTATTTTTATTGTAAATGATATCTCTGCTGTTTGGGGTTTGACCATAGATGTCATTTGTTTTTAATGTAAATCATCTCTCTGCTGTTTGGGGTTTGACCTTAGATGTCATTTGTTTTTACTGTAAATCATCTCTCTGCTGTTTGGGGTTTGTCCATAGATATCATTTATTTTTACTGTAAATCATCTCTCTGTGGCTTAGGATGTGACCTTAGATGTCATTTGTTTTTACTGAAAATCCTTTCTCCTTTGTATGGGGTTTGACTTAAGATATCATTTGTTTTTACTGTAAATCATCTATCTTTTGTTTGGGCTTTGACTTGTTCTCTCTGGTTGACAACTAACTATTGTGTGATTCTATATTTTTGTTAGAGTTCATTGGATTTTTGGGGTTTTTTTTCTTGACAATCGTCTCTCTGATATCTTCTTGGTGTCTTTGTCTGTCAGCTTTTTATCTTTCACTTACAGCTCACTTTGAATGTAGACATGATAGACGCTGATATTGGAAGTCAAATGTCTGTCTAAAAATCACTACAAAAAACAAACAAAGAAATCAACATTCTCTCTTGAACTACAAGCATTTTGCAATTCTCTGGGGTTTGGGGGGGGGGGGGGGGTTGTTCAATTTTGATCGGCAACTGAAGCATTATTCTTATAAAATTTTTCGCCACCAAGGAAAATTCCATGAGCTACATGTCCGGTCCAGCACGCCAAAGAAACACAACATTGATCAAACACAAACTGGCTTTCCTTTACACAGATACAGGAAGGTAATCAAACCTTTTATTTTACCTCTGCCTATTTTACCTTGCAACTTTTAAAGACATTTCATGCTTCATCATTCAAACTTATTGGAATAAGATGAGACCTCTATTTTACGTTTGGAAGAGCAATGGATTATGCTAAATACGCATTTCATCAGTGAAACAAATAATTCAGAATCAATTCAAAAAGTTTAAAAGTATTTCTCTAATATATTTTGTATTTCAAAAATACAATATTGATCTCCTCTAATACAGATATGAAAAGGCACAGCAGTTGCACAAGGAAGTTTTGGCCACAAGAATGCAGTAAGTTGTTGTATAGTCTGCCATTGTTTTCCGTCAGTCTTTATTTAGTTGGGCTGTAAAAGTTCCCAGAAATGAAAAAAATAATTTATTGTGTCTATCCCAGATTATCATGGTTCCATGTGTGAGCACATGTAATTTTGTTGATAACCTTCAATTTAAAAACAAGAGTAAGAAATTTTAACCTTCTTTTTCTATTTCTATATTTTTGCAGACAGGTGAAAGAGGCTAAGACCAAGGCGTTGAAAGATTCAGCACTGAAATCTTTGGGTTCCAGTTACCATGGAATTGCTATGCTTCACTCCAAACTTGGAGACGTCCCTCTGGCAAGTGCTCACTAGAACGCTATAGTCTAAAACACAAGTAGTTGTTGACAGAGGTCAACAGCAATGTCAACAATATGAATATAATATAATCATATAAGCTAAGGAACATACATTTCAAAGATCCATTTAACATTGGCTCTGGTGTGTCTAGAGGAGAGATTTCCACATTTTATCACCCCAGTTTCGTTCTGTTCTTGCTCCATAAAATCTGGTTTGGAGATAATCCACTTTAAAGTCCACAAGCTTTTATACTGTGTAAAGAAGAAATTAAAAACTTGTATATTACCAACAACTCACTCATGCTTCAAAACACTTGATGAAAATCAAATGAGGCAAAAAAAAACAGATTTAAGAGGCTGTTTATGCTACTTGCTCAAAAAATCAGAAAAGTTGAGATAGAACAGAGTGGAGCTGGAGCAATGATTTCATGTCGGGTATAGATTTCACTGAAACTTTATGGAGCAGTGAGGGTCATTTAAGTACGTCATTCAAGGTCTTCATCCTCATTCTTTACATATACTTCAATCAGCCCATTAGTTATTTTTCTTAGCAAATAAGAAGCTAAAAATAGTTTGATGATATAAAATCTACCTATTTTCTTTATTCACATGAATAAAAGAAGGGAGACAAGACCAAGAGAATGAGACGGATCAAAAGATTAGATGAATAAAATGGCAGAAGAAAAAAAAGAAAGAGAAAAAAAGATATGTGATGGTTTGGGGTTTTTTTTTATATCAAACAGAAAAAAAATGGAGAAACTAATCTCAAGTTGTTGTAGTTGTTTATTTCGTTTCAAGCAATGAAGTGTATCTTGCTTACAAGATTGAAATAGGATGTAAGTTAGAAAAGCCTTTTACAAAAGTGTTTTCTTTATTTTGCATGATTTTATCATCCTCAACTAACTTTGTTGTTGCCATTGTTTGTTTCATCCTTGATCAGGCCATTGAGTACTACACCAAAGCGATGGAAGTCCAGAAACAGTTGAGCAATGAAGCTGATGTAGCTGACTCCTTACACAATTTAGGTGTCATGTATATGAAGTTGGGCAAGTATACCGAGGCCTTGGATATGTGTCAAAAGTCTCTTAAGGTAGCGTGGATACTACAAAAATTTTAAACTTTTATATATTGTTCAAACAAGAAACTTTTTTTTTATCTATTATTTCTTTAGAGAATGATACAAGGATAGATAATCTCATAGAGATGGATTCTCTCATGATTGTCTATTTATTAATGGGTTTCTTAACGGGATGAACTCATTACAACTGTTATCCCATTTCAGGGAGAAATGACCTGTGCCCAATTAAGGACTAATACTATTCCCCAATAACATATTCCCTTCATTCTATGGAGATACTTGTATATTACGAAAACCACTATTTCCACCTAGCAAGTTCCATCTAAACCGACACCTGGATTTTTTCAGTCTTCCTTTCAGTTCGGACAGATCCTAATGAGGACTGTCCTTCATAGATAAAGAGAAATGTGAAAATAACTTTCATATCAGCATCAACAACTATTGACTCTGACATCTTTTCTTTGCTTCACATATAATTTTTTTTGTTTAATCCAAATTTCTTTGCAGATCTATGAGGACCTTTACTTTGCTAATCTTCCTCCAGTGATAGGCATAATGATTGGCAACATTGCCGTCTGCTACAGGAATTTAGGGCAAGTAGAGGAGGCAGAGAAAATGTACAAAAGGTAATAGGTACCTACAACTAAAAGTAAGTCTTAACCACTGATTCCCTTAAAAAAGATTATTCTGTCAAATCCAAATCAGTCTGTTATTGCCCCAGCTTAAAAGATTCAAACGTAAATAAAGCACTGTGTAAATGAGGGTAGTTTTGTTCTTTGCTCCTGGACTTGGTTGCCTTTTTATGGAAGGTAAAGAATTCCACATTCTGACAACGTTGGGGAGGAATGCGTCCAGGAATCTGCTTATTTTGAGGTGGGGCAGTGCTCCGGTAAATCTGATGTCATTTTTTGTATTACAGAATAATAAGTTCTCTCTACACCATTAAATATTCAGTTTTCTCATTTCAAAGCACAAATTAGGAAGCAAGAGAGTTGCAAAGATGAAAAAGAAAATGCCTTCTGTTCAATTCAGATTAATGATTCTTCAATTTGTCTTTTTCACTAATTCAGAGCAATAGCCATTAATGAAACGGCAGTGGGAAGAGACCATCCCAATGTTGCTCAAGGCCTGGTCAACTTGGGCACTCTGGAGATCAATCGAGGACAGAATGACAAAGCGGAGGAATATCTCAGAGAAAGTATAAATATATACAAGGTAAGCATTTGTTATTATAGAATATGATATGACATGTTATGATACAATATGATATGTTATTATATGACATGATATGTTATGATACGACATGTTATGTTATGATAACAATTATCAGGGTCTCATAGGACACTTTGCTATGGAAGGCCTTCTGGCAGTACAAAATACAAATAAACATGAATTTCGTGATAATTTATTTATTTGGTAATAAAAATAATAATTATATCCGCTCTCATAGCCATTTTCTGAATTAATTTTCAATAATAGTTGTGGAAAATTTTTTAGTAAGAGAAAATAACTAACACCAATCTCACAATTGCTTGTTCCTACTCGTTGCACCAACTTGAACAAGTCAATGGTTTGGATTAAAAACCTAGAAAGTATTTGGTTTTAGACCTCTTGAACAAGGGAGACTCAATCTAGGAAAACAAAAACAAAAAATTTTCATGTCACCTCCAATATTAGGATGGGTGCCTTGCCATGGTTTAATGAGGGGCATATACTTTTCTGTAGCTACATGTGTCAAAAATTTTTGTTTGTTTGTTTTTGTTTTTCAGAGATATTTTCATTGTAAAATTGTCATGGCTGAACATTTTGTTTGAGTCTGTTTTTGTTTTGTTTTTTTAATAAATAAATATTAACAACAGATGAAATTCAAACCTTCCTCCCATACAGAAAACAGAAAGTTCAGCAACTCTGAACGACTACTACAGGGGTCTTGAAAAGTTTGTCTACATTCTTATCCTGAACAAAAAGTTGGAAGAAGCAAGCCAAAACTTCCAAATGATGTGTGAGAATTGATTTTTTATTATGTTTTATTTTCAGTTTTAAGGTAGAGACAGCAGATTGTAAAACCATCTATATCTGAGTGACTGATAAGAATGCCTATTTGAGTCCCTACCAAATTTATCAGCTTTAAAATGTTTTGTTCCATTATCCATATCCCTTCATAATGCCTTAGCAGTGTCAGGACCCAGCTCCAGGAGCTTGGAAAAACTCTGGATCACAAGAAGTGAGGACAGACAGATGATCTTTAAAAACAATTTGATAATCGGAAACATTAGTCTATCACCGTCATTACATTTCTTTCATTCTTTTCAGATGCCATCGCAAAAAAGGAGAAAATTCTGGATGAATGCTGGCCAAATGTCTATGTCTCAATGGCAAATTGTTTGATGCTATCTGGCAACCATCAGATGGCTTTGGAAATCATCAACATTGCAATTAGAAGACCAGAATGTCCTGAAAAGGCAATTTCTATATATGAAGAAATTTGTAAGCACTTGAAAATTAAACCAGATAATCAACATTCAACTGAAAGTGCTTTTGAAAAGTGAGTATGAAGTCAATATTTCCTATAAGAGACTTGGTACGTTTTTTAGAGTCGTCAGTTCGTTAAATTTTAAAAGTTAAAAAAAGAGGACAAAGTAAATATGTTACAGTATGAAAGATTGAGTACATGAATAATATTTTATCCTTGAAAACATAAAACCATGCGTTGAATTTTCAAAAAATTGGTGTTAAGAAAAAGTCACAAAGACAGTTTTGGAGCTTTCAAATTAGAAAACAACTGTCTGTGTTTAGTGTGACTAAAAATCAGTTGGATTGGTTTGCATTTTCTCCTGTAATTCCAAAAACAAACTTCTATCAGTTCATGTAAAATAAAGATGTATTACTATGCTGCCTCACTCTGGAAAAAAGGAACATTTTTAAAGAAGTCTGTAATAGTATGTTTTCCCTGGTTGAATTCCATTACATGAAATAATTTTAAGTTATTTATGTAAATTGATTTTTTTTCTTAAATCATTATTTACTTAGATATTTGTAATTTTATATGTAGAAAACTATATTGGGGAAAATTGGATAATGTGCCTCTTTATGGACAATAAAATTTTTTTAATTCATTCATTCATTCATTTATTCATTCATTCTTTTTTACAGAAATCCAGGTAGTCTTAACTTATTGGAGCGTCACATGTCTTCCAACCTCATACCAAAGGGAAAGATAGAGCCAATTCTAGAATGCCTTGCAAAAACGGACAAAGTGCGCAACATTGGCGCACGTTTGTATGAGACTGCTCTAGTCTGGTGCCAAGAAAAAGGGAAAAGAGACTTAATGGATGGAATCCTGGAGTATGCAGCTCCGAAATTTCCAGAGGAAGTTGTGAGTCAAAATGAATGTTTTCGTATCTTGCCTTGGAGAGAAAAAAGTGTTAGATATGAGAGATGGGTATTAAAAGTAAGTGGCTTATATCTGGTGATTTAGCAGTTCTATCTTTAACAGGCAAAATTTATCCTTTCTCATTAGTTAAATCTTGTTTTAATAATTGAATGTATTAAAACCGAGTCAAATTATTGAACAAAATAATATCAACCTGTTCAAACAGAGAACATTTTTTTATATAAAATTAATGCGTGATCCTTATCTTTCTATTATAAAGTGTTATCTTATGATATGCAGACTCTATACTAGCCTGTCATAGTTAAGATCAGACCAAACAAATATTTAGAATATCACCTAAGGGACAATGTCAACATAGTAATGGCCTTTGACATAAGTTAATGTCTAAAAGCGTCAGTCCTACATTGTGCCCCTGGAATTGTGACACAAGAGATCTTATTGATCAAGAACTGAATTTGGCATATCCTCAAAAGGGGTGAACAATGCTTCAGACAGTTGCCAAATGGATTGAGTAGCATTGATTTTCCCTACATTTGAGTCTCGCTGTCAGTGTGACAAAAAATGTCAAGGCCAGGACAATATAACAAGGGGTAAAATCTCTTAATTTTTTATTTTTTTTTGATATCTCAGTTGGTTATATTGAGATCTTTCACTGTGTGACATCAATTGTCAAAACTATGAGACACTTCTATTCTTTTCTAACACTATGCCTGTAAAGATTATGAATTTCTGAGCACAATGATGTCAAGTTCATCAGGGTATGAGTTTAATGACCAATTAAGCCATGCAGCCAAACTTTCAATTTGCTCTCTTGTAAAATTAGGTAAACCGTCATTAAGGCCTTTGTGCAGGGACCCCTCGATAATTTAATTGCTTTCCAATTATATCCGTATATTTGAGAAATCTCCTTCATTAAAGCAACACCTCCTGATGCAGTAAGACCAAAGGTCAATAATATAGTTTCTACCGCTACTTCATAAAGCTGTTTAACAATTCAAAACGAAATCTAGCATGAGAGCCATCTTTTTTTTTTTTTTTCCTAGAATCTGTCGACTGGTTTTGCAAACTTGCTGTACAATCGAGGACAACACAAGGAGGTGATAGAGTACTGCAAACGTTTGAAGACTCTGGACCCTTCCAATGTGTCCCATCTGATGATGATGGGAGACTGTGCCCTGAGGGTTCAAGACATGGACTTGGCCAAATCCACGTTCAA
The DNA here is from genome assembly GCA_039654465.1 of Melibe viridis. Classification (NCBI taxonomy): domain Eukaryota; kingdom Metazoa; phylum Mollusca; class Gastropoda; order Nudibranchia; family Dendronotidae; genus Melibe; species Melibe viridis. Next base: position 3,803 of record JBCIKM010520276.1, on the reverse strand, counting down.
TGAGATTATATCCAAACATGCTGACAACGATGATTGTGCTTCTCAGGTCTGTTGTAGGATGGGTTAAGTATTTTTGTACATTTGTCGACATCATTTTTATCACAATTACCTTTCATGATTCAGATCTTAATGGTTCAAACTTGAGTTTGAAATAAAGATTAAAGGATTTATTGATCATTAGATTCATTTTTGCAATGATGAAGATGCCTATACTTTGATGATTTTCAATAGACAAAGTTATTTGTTTCTGAGAATCTGATACAGTACTATACAAAGCTTTTGGAGGTTCTTTCTGGGGTTTTTTCCAGACTGAATTTTATTAAAAATGTAAAAAACAGTTTGTGGTACTTATTGGTATTGACATTGACTATTGCCAAAATTTTGCGCCATAAAATTGTATAAGAATCATGAGTTTCAGTGCAATATAACCTTGTATTGTTTTTTTAAACATTGTTGAAGAGCATCAATTTCAACTGTTGTGTTGTGTGGGAGTGTGCATCCTCTAACTTTGATCAAATTCAAGCTCATTCAGTCATCTTCAACGGTTGTATTTTTGAAAGTTCAATAATTTCATTTTCCTGTTGTTATTCCTTTCCAGGCCAAAAAGGCATTGGCAATGATTTCTCAAGCTGAGAGACAGAATGCAAGATGAATTTGTTTCCCCGTTGACAACCCAACATCAGATTTATCAAACTGAGCAGCAGACATGATAGGTGGACAGCTGAGAAAGGTCACCTATCCACCCTCCCATTATATGAAAGAAAAACCTTCAGTCAGCTTAAGAGTGCAAAATATTTCAAGAATATTGTCTAGTTTTTACATCAAAATTAATGCTTGGGCTATGACAACCCTTTAAGGGAACTAAAATCATCATTCCAAATGGTCTAATAATATTTTCTTTCAATTAACTAATTGATATTTTATCGATCCATTAGTTTCCTGAGTTAAAACTTTCAATTCCTGGCTTTATGGTGAAATGTATTGGTTTTTAAAATTATCAATTTCATTGCCAGAAAGATTATAAAAGAAAGCGGAAGAACCAGAAGTTTTCATCTATGTCGAAACTCATATCTTTACTGAAACGAAGGCTTATTTCTTCGGTCTGCTTCTGGTTCAAAAGGAAAGGCCTTTTTATAGTAAGTTGTTAGCACATGGCTCTTTTGATTCTCTTATCCATAGTCGTCAACTGGAGGGTTTTTATTGTGAAAGATGGGGGGGAGGGTACTTTTCCCTCATCAATTTAAGAGTGGTTCTTTTTTTTTTTTGTACAAACCGTTTTTAAGTTGTGCCTTCAATATGGGCTATTCATGGCCCGATTTCTTTGATTTTTTATGTCTTTTATCATTTCTTGCCAAACATCAACCCATACTTTTTGTGCATTCCACATTGAAATAAATTGCTGTGATCTATAAAGTCTGTGGAGTAATTTGTTATTTTGTGATAAAAGTTTTCGGCAAATAGGACAAAAGAACAGTGGACATACTCCATTTGTAATTTGTACCAAACTATGGAGTTACTTCATTTCAAGATGGACTCTTTTCTTATCTCCTCCTTCTTCTTCCAATTTAACTGATTGATTCAGCTGTGCTGAGTATTATTGTTATAAGTTAATGGAATTCATTAAGAATTTTGCTCAAACAGGTTTACCCATGAATCACTTGTTCAAGTGAAAAGTACATGATGCAAACTTCACAGTATTTCAAAAGCTATTGGTGAGATGTTCCAAACGCTGACAATCATACTCATCACACCCACAGTCAGTCTGTTAAATGCCAGAGGAAGAAGTGACTGTTGACGGAGCAAAACAGAGTGTATCATCTTTGACCAACATTTTGGTATTGGCTGCCAAAGAAGAAAAAGAAAGAGGAGGAAGAGAGGAATGGCATGCAATGCTTTTTTTAATGAAAAGAAGAGTATCAAGGGTTGTAATTGGGTTTGCTTTATTATTATTTTATTCACCATTTCTATGATAACAAAAACCTTACACTGTTAAGAAAGGAGTAATAGTATATGGGGTAAAAATAATATATTTTTCTCAGTAAGTATAACAATTATAATATAATCTTGTATTTTAGAAAGGAGGAATAGTGTGATAGGTGAAAATAATATATTATGCTCAGCAATGCTAGGAATAATGACATAATCTTGTATTTTAGAAAGAGGAGGAATAGTGTGCTAGGTGAAAATATTATATTGTGCTTAGCAATGCCAGGAATAATAACATAATCAACCCATTTCAGAGAGAGGAGAAATACAGAGTGTCATTTAATTATTCCCTGATAATGATAAAGAATTGAAATTGCCAAAACAAAAAAATAGAAAAGATAAAACCACCTGGTTGTTTGCAAAAGTTTAGAAACTTCGCTAAGTTTTGTTTTGTTTTCATATCAAAAATATGAAGAGAAAAAAAAAAGCAAAACGTTTTTCTACAGTGAAATCATTTGTGAAGTTTGGTATATAACGAGGGCACTGATTTTTTTGCAAAAGATGCTTGTTCAGTTTCACCCCAATAAAGAATTGAAGTAAAACTGGAACAGTAGAAAAAAATTAAACAGATCGATTTTTTGCAGGTGAAGATGTGGGCCTTTTGCCTGGTCTCCATGGTCAATTAGCATCAACCCTCTTGACTTCTAGCTTTTTGGGGGTTATTATGTATGTATGCAAAATGTGCTTGAGACGTTGTAGCAATGCCACAAAACAAACAAAACAATAATGTTGTAGGATATAGCCCAAACAGTATTCCTATAGGATAGCCTCTTTTCAAATTAAATAGTAATAGTAATAGAACAGAGATCAGCCTCGTGTTAAAAGAAGATTTTAAAGGAAAGAGACTAGTTTATATATATAAATTATGTGGTTATATCAAGAAGAATACCAATATCGCAGTTACCATAACATCAAACAATAATTATTTCTACTATCAATTAGATCAACATTAGATACCTCAATATCAATGATATTTCTCTTATATATCAATGATATTTCTGTTATATTTATGCTTTTTATGCTTCTTTTTCCTTCATTCAATTCTTATAAATTGGCATATTACTTTCTGTCAGCAAGACAGAGTTGCCTCAGTCATCAACAATGTGGATTTATCCCATTGCCATCCCATTGAAGCGATTATACGACCAAGGTCCAGAGAATATGCTTGGGTTAAAGTTCTGAAAGTCTTGACCCCTGTGATGCTGCCACATCCAAGGACAATAACTACCAGTACCCATGCCATTGCTCCAGTTATTACCCATCCATCGACGCCATTTTGTCGTCCACAGTGGTGACATCCGGTCATCCTTTACGAGGTTGGCAAAGTTTCTCTCTCTCATCATTTGAACTGGTTGAAGCGTATCTTGTTTCCGCAGTAATTGCTGATTCCATGTCTTCAAATTCTTCTCAGCAATACTTCCTTTCAACAAAGGATGTCTTGAAAACGTGTTCAAATGAATCCTCTCCTCCTGATTACTATGTTTCTTGATGACATCCATTATATTTCCGTCTATCTTCCTTTCTTCCATCTTAGAAGCAAAACTTCTTTTTCTTCGGGTCGATTTTACAAACTCAGCCTTCCTTTCAAATTTTGATTTCCTTGGAAAACGAATAAAATTGTTGTACCAAGAATACCATGGGTAATTGTTCCAGTTGTTCCAATTCCAACTGTAGTCATAGCCCATTGGATATCCGTAGCCCCATCGTTTTGATCTCTCACCGTCATCAGCATCCCTTGTCTCCCTCTTCAACAGAGTGTCTTCCTCATTCTTATCTGCCTGGTTGGAATTCCTGGAGTTCCTCCTCCAGTTCCAGCC
>JBCIKM010520167.1:0-19023 GCA_039654465.1 Melibe viridis | reverse complement strand
CTTTGGGCTCCCCCCCTCCCCCCCCCCCCCCCCCCCCCGACACGCACACCTTTCAACCTCTCTGGACAGGCTTTACGATTTCAGACCTATGGTTTCGGTCCAGAGGAAATTGAGGCTTACAACTGCCGATGCAGGAGGGACACACAGCGCATAGTTATGCACAGGGAAAACGGTACTGGACCAAGTCAGGCGGAATACATCTGCGCTGGCCACAAGGTGAGCAGCTTTTTGCAGGACGTACAGGTGGCCCTCAAGAACTTGCTCAGGCTCTCGAAAACTATCCATGCGCTCAGTTCAGCAAATGCACTTATCTGCAAACCCACGCCTTACAGAGTGGCATACCTCGATCTTGATCTTTTTCTTTTCCTCTATCTGCCCCTGCCTTTCTTGTTCGAGAATCTCTTTCCCAGGAGCTTGTGAATTGTGTGTAGAATCATCCCGCTCAGTCTATTGATTCTCACAGGGAATGAGTATTACATCGTGCATCTTTAATCACAACACTGGGTTACATTTCATGCATGGGGCGCTGGACGATTTCCCAGCGGCTGCTGCTGTTCCTCCTCTTCCGACGCCCAGAGATAAAATCAAGTTCCACATCTAAAGCACCAAAATTCCCACTTTCATCCATTCATGTTTGCTATTTAAGGAGCTGACGCAGTATTCAAACCACTGTTCTCCAATTCATCACGTTGTCTTGACTTTGAGGAAGCGGCTTTTTTTCTCTCTCTTTTGGTTACAGAAAGCAGGAATAAAGTGGGTAACGGTTAGAGGAGGATTGTTGAAAAACGACTGAGTGCATAGTTTGAACGACTGGGGATACGGTTTTTTTTTATTAGCAATGTGCGTAGACGTAAAGTATAAGCGTTCAGCTAAATATCTGTTCGATTTCATAAAAAAGCCGTATCTCCAAGCATTTTCACAAAAAGCACGTAACTCCGGAGGTACGGATGTTTTGTGAAAACCTTAGAGTTAAAATTCGGATGACTGGAGATACGTGCTTTTTGTTGTTGTTGTTGTTTTGCCATTTGCAGGCTTATTCATTAAGGTATTGCTACGGGACCAAGAGCGTTCCATCTGTCGGTTTTGTTTGTTTGTTTGTTTTTTTTCTCCACAAGCCAAGAGTCATATCTCAAAATCGCCAAATATTGGCCCAGTGGGCAACAGACGGTACAGCGATACGAAGGCGGATGTCAGCCACCGTGGGCAGCTTCTTTGTTGTTGCCAAAGGCGAAGTAAAAAATAAAGGCCAATAATTTCCAAAACATTGTTAAATTATTTAAAAAAAAAAAAAAAAAAAAAAAAAAAAAATATACCTTTTCCGTAATCAACGGCCCAAAATTAGTCAAAATCACGCGGGAAGCGTTATCTAAAACCGGGTTACGATACATTTCTTTCTTGTGCGTGCGTGTTTCATATGTTTATGTGCTTTAGTTTTGTTTTGTTTCTCTGTAATTGCTCAGTTTTTATTTGTTTTTGTTGCAGTTATTGTGTGTGTTTGCGCACGTTTGTGTGTGTATATATGTGTGTGTGTGTGTGTGTGTGTAATTGTTTGTGGGTCTGTGTTTCTTCCTCAACTACTTGTTCTTCTTCCACCTCCTCTTCATTCTTCTCATCCTCTTCTTCTTCTCCATCCTCCACCTCCTCCTCTGTCTCTGTCTACCTCCCAGGAGTTCTTTCTTTAAAAAAATCATTAACCCAGTATCGCCTTCTCCGCCGTATTATGTTTACAATCAATATGACGACTAATTTAGTCATGGAAACTCGGCTCGTGTCCACCCCGTGATGACAGCAGGAGTCACCCGTGTTGTCCGCTGTGAACCATGCTCGGCCCGGCCAGGAATCGAACCATTCGCCCTTCGGCCTGCGAGTCAAACACCTTACTTACTGAGCTGCCAGATCACGAGAAGTGAATGGGATAGTCGGGAAATATAATGTGGTTTTCTGAACAAATTCCAATTGAATCTTATCTAAGCAGACAATTCCATTCTTTACAGTGTAAAATGCCTGCACTGTTTGTTTGTTTGTTTATTGGAGGTTTTAGGGCCCCACGACACACGAGGGTCAGCCTGCACTGTTCAAAAGATGAAGACTTCGAATGGCTGTTAACTTGGGTGTGGGTTTCTGTGTTTGTTTGCTTTTTTGTTTTGAATTGTGATACATTGTCTACTTTTGTTTTGTTTATGTTTGTACGAGTTTTTTTGGTTGTTTGTTTTTTGGTTGTTGCTTATTTTTTGTTTGTTTGTTTGTTTTGTTTTGTTTTGTTTTGTTTTGTTTTTTTTGGGGGGGGGGTGTTGATGGGGGGAGGGGAGTTTTGCATTCTTTATTCTTTGTTTTTAGTTTTGCTTTCTATTTGTTTCTTATTTTTAAACAAATGCATACCCTGATCTAAAGAATGAACGCTCCACTTTATTCCAGCAACTTATATCGACCCCGAAGACAGAAAGGTACTAAAGATAAAAATAGAAAAAGAAAAATAAAGCTTATATCCAGTTTACAAAAAAGACCTAAAAACAGAGCACTCAAACCTGAGTCATGTTTTACGTAATCCAACAAAACTCGGCAAGAGCGATGGTTTTGTTTTTCATCACTCATGAAGTGTTGTGTATTACTTTTTAACCTCAATCCATAGTGAGTCACTTTTCTTCACACCAAGTGTTTTCTTTTTCAATACAAATCTGGTAATTTATATGCTGAAAGCATGGTAGCCACTTGTCAACTATAAACGACTACCCTCCGATTCCTCTTCCTTCAATAGATTGGGTTACTCCCCCTCCTCCCCTCCGTATGTAATTAACCTCTAAGAGGTGAGTGTCCCATTCCGCCCCGCCCCCTCTCTAAACTTTCGTCATGATGACTAAATAACATTATGCTGAAGCTCTCCAACCAACGTGAACTAAAAACACAGGTCATGTACCCCAGGTAGGACAGGGGTCCGAAAGAAACAGAAAGAAAAATAACACAGCCGAAGAAAATATTTTTTCAAGCCGCATTATCTCCATCACCGAATTCATCGTCTTTTTTTGTTGTTTGTTCTTGTCTCTCCTGCAGCGACGGTGCCAGGACTATCCAGCTTTGTCCTGCAGGCAGTCATTTGGAGCAGTCGTTGAGTATCAGTGCAAGTGCAGTCCAGGGTATATCTGCGCTCTGTTCAATCTCACAAGGAACAGCTTAGATGAAAGAATATACAGAGGAAGCTGCGTACTGATAGGAAGAAGGGGATAAGAGTGACCCCGTGACACCATGACCTCGGGACCAAATCGTTGAAACTCTTTAGGAACAATTGTATTAAAACCGGAGACACCTTAATAGTCTGATGAAAAAAAAAACAAACACAATAAAACAAAGCAAAGACGAAAAGAACAAGCTTCAATTTATTAATACCCTACAGATTTGCATTTATGGAGGGAGGGGGGCAAAAAATTAAGGAAAGCGTTTTCTTAATTGCAATATCTCGGCACATACTTATGCAGTGTCAAGTAAAGCCCTAATAAAAACAATTCATTTCAAAGACAAAACAAACAAACAAAATTAAAACAACCCTTCCCCCCTCATGCCCAATAAAAACCCCAAACAGAATACAAACAAACAAACAAACAAACAAACAAACAAAAAAGCAGATAAAACTGAGACACAAAACTGGTCTTTAAAACACCTAAAACTTATTTCAAAACAAAGGAAATATAACCAAAACAAGGATAATTTGAGTACAAGCCTGGTTTTGTGTCTTTCACCCAAAAATTCATTTTGTGCAATAATATCCAGGATTTTTTAGCAACACTTAGATTAAATTATATTGCATCCGTCCTCGAAAACGCTAGTTAAGCAAAAAAATACTTTTCAGGAGGATACAATAGCATACTTCATATTTTAAATGTTAAATAGAGGGAAAATAAAACAGATATTCCTATAGCACAAAGCTAGTTCGATTCATAAAGGGAAATAACCGCGGTATAGCAAATAAAAAATGTTTACAATTCACAAACAACATTTTTCCAGGTCGGCAACGATAATTAGGTATACTTAATTCAACCGTCTTGGATATTATGCATTGTTTCACATCTAAAGATGATTAATGATAAAATATGTTTAAGTTATTCACAAAAACATGAAGTCATGGATAAAAATACCCTTGGGTGTATGAAATCATTTGAAGGCACCTGACCTATTGTAACACCGGGCAGAACTTCCTTTGTTTATTTGTTAATGGTTTCAGGGCACCTCAACACACAAGGGTCATAGAGGCGTCCAAGAGGAAAGTAACATGACAGATTAGTCAAAAGAGCAGATAGGCTTTGACCTTGTCAGAGATATTTTCCCCAAGAGAGATGATTTACATAGGGAAAAAAATGTCTCCCACTGACATTCCACAGGGAGGTGATTTACAAGGAAAATAAAATACCATCCGCCACGAATAAGGTCAAATAAATGCGTTGACAAAAGCACAACAGGTGGAGCCCAGACCATCACTAACAGAATTCAAAATAGAAGTGTGTGTGTGTGTGTGTGTGTGTGTGTGTGTGTGTGTGTGTGTGTGTGTGTGTGTGGTTTCGTGAAAGAGAGCACAAGAGAGTGTTAGAGAAAGTAAGATGACAGTTCTAGCTAAAATAAGTTAGAAAGAGAAGTAGACTCGCCAGGACAGCAATGGGGTAAATGTCTTCATCGATTGATTCATGTAAAAAAAAGAAAAAGACACTGTCAGTTTTGTTCTTGCCGAAACAAAATAAAACGTTTATGGTACTCCTTGGCTTTACACTCCAGCTATGAGGAAACAGGGAGTAGAAGGCCAGGGGCCACCAGGCAGCCCCAACAGCAAGCTGACAAAACCCACCCTACTATGACAGGACTGCATATGTTGGTAGCGATAGAGAGTTGGTTCATTAGAAATAATAACATGGAACCATCCTATTTTTTTTTTTTTTTTTTTTTTTTAACAAAATAAAAAGTAAATACTACACTTGAATATAAAGCAACACAAAGGAATTTGGTGATCCACAGCAAAACTGACAAAATTCATGCTTGGCAAAAAAAATAAATAAATAAATAAAAAGTCGCCACATCCCACATCTTAAAACAAGGAAAAACATATTTTTGACAGGAATGTAGACATTTTTTTGATTGTCGAAATCTTGACAAATCCAATCAATTCTGCTTCAACAAGGCATCACTCCAGTTCCACCCTATTCTATCCCCACAAACCCTGGTTCAGAGATAACCCACTTCAGAGTTCACACCTTTCTTTCTTATACAATAGAGAGGAAATTAAAAATTCTTCGTTAAGGAGAACCCTCTTAGGCTTCAAATGTGTTGATGAAACATGAAAGACAAATAATGAAAATATAATTGGGAGGCTTCTGATGTAATTAACAGAGAAAAAAAGAGAGTAAAAGTGGAGCGACGAGTGGTCAACATCTTACATCCCTTTGATGATGCCCTGGACGTAGTGCATCACCTCTTCGTGCAAGTTGTCTCTGGTTGCTTCAAATATTTCCACCGCCAAATCTTTCAGCTTTTGCGATCCTTTGGCCATGGCATGATACAGAGGACGGGTGTACTTGAGTTTACCTGCAAAAAGTGCCACATGTCATCAGATAATCCTTGACATTCCATTCAAAGGCAGTCAGTGCTCCATATCACGCACAGAAAAAAGTGATATTAGTTGTAACAGTAAACCTCATAAATTATGTTCTGACTAAACTTTGAGCACGCCACCCCCCCCCCCCCAAAAAAAAAATAAAAAAATAAAAAAATAAAAAAATAAATAAATAAATAAATGGTCCATACTATCATGGCAAATAATATGAGCTTTTACATTAAAGCTTACAAGTGAATTAAGTTTGCACACACACACACACAAACACACACACACACACAAACACACACACACACACACACACGCACACACGCACACACACACACACAAACACACACACATATACACACACACACACACACACAAATAAAAACAAAAGACTGAAAAAAACCTGTCCAAATCACAGAAAATGATATGAGTCGAAACATTAAAGCTCATATTTCAATACAAACTTACCAGCTTAAACATGAAGAAAGTCAAGATTTAACTTAAACCCAATGCAGTTTGGGTTTTTTTGTTTTGTTTTGTTTTTTAATTCATTTGCAGAAATGGAAACATGAAAATGGATATCTAAAAAGAGACAAACATTCCAGTTAAAATTAATGATCGGTTCATACTTGATACTTGGGCAACAATCAACCAAGACTCTATTTTCTCTTCCATTCACGTAGTCAGAATTCAGACTTCGCTGGCAGCTTTAAAAATAATAATGGCAAAGAGTTTCTCATCCAGCAAATAAATTTGACACAAAGAATTTTGACAAACTCTCATGACTTTCAAAGCCATTTGAAGATAACCAAATTTGAATGCTCGGAGTCCTCACCCATACACATTAACCTTGACGTAATCTTAAATCCCTTTATTGTAGGAGATATATTAGGCTCCAAATACAAAATGCTATCAGTATATTTGTTGTTATAGGTTTTGTTTTGCTTTTTATGTGAGACGATTCTGATGATAAGTTCAAAAAGGCTTGGCAATAAATTTCTGAAGAAAAAAATCCTCTCCTTATCAAAGTTTTATTTTGTTTCGTTATTCTTTTCCCGTCATACTTCCTTAGCAGTGTCAGAACCCAGCTCCAAAGAACTAGGAAAACCTCTGGAACACAAGACAAAAGAAATGAAGGCACGCAGAGGATCAGTCCACCGTGCCTAATCTTGCGTGGCATAATGAGTAATGCTAAAGGGGTATTACGCTATCTTAGGTCAAACAATAGTAACTGTTCTCATTGAGCCAATTTACTACAGGGCGTAGTGACCAAAGTTTGTTGCAAATATTTGATTACTATATCAAACTTTTAAAGAAAGAACAAAAACAGCAACCCAAAAAACCTCTTCATACAGATTATAAGCATGAGATCTAAAAAAAATAAGGAAATTAGACTCAGCAGGTTTTGAATTTCCTCAAGTACTTAACTCTTAAAACAGTGATCAACATTGCCAGTGTATATGGCAACCAACAGTGTTTCTTGCTATCATTTTGTATTTCGCACAAAGTGTGAGTTTTTTTATGTTCCTATAAACACTCTGACACGGAAGTAGAATACTAATATCGAGAGTTCATTAAAAACAATAGCACCAGTTTGAATTCTATGGTGTTTTTTTGCATCAACATCATTCCGCTGTATCAAATTTTTTTATGATTTTCAATTCACAGGGCTTAGAGGCTAACTCTCATCGGTCATAACGATCAAAATAAAAGGCAGAGGGTGCATTCTAACCATTTTTCTGCTGAATAAATATTAATTATTTATGATAACAGTGTTTTTGCCACTTCTGATCATGATTTTAGCTCCAGTAGGGGTGACAATGATAGTGACTGATACAAATTTCGAAAGAGAAATGGCCACTCCTTGCACCAGTCATAGTAAAAATGTCATAATTATAATATGCCAGGATTTTTTTGTTGTTTTTTTTTTTTAATACGAAGTTACTTTTATAATTTTTGGATTATATTTATCGCAAATGCCAATGGAGTATGCTTTTAAAATCCACTTCACAAGAAACTCAGAGGCTAGTCATGAATTTTATCTATTTATTTATGTACCTTTTTAAACAGGAACATTAAACAACAGCCTCTTTACTTTTAACCAGAACAAAGTATTCAAAATTAACATCATAGAATTATTCTTCAATCTTTCTTCGTTACAAGGATACCAAACATGAAGATCCTCTGGTAGATATGTGCTGTTCAGTGAGTGTTTTTGGACTGCTAGTCACAGGTGAAAAATCTGTATCACGTGGAAAATGGCCCGCCGTTTTAAGAGTTAAAATAGGATTCCATTTTGATAAAAGAACAGGTATGGATATTTGAACAATCATAAGCAGGCTCTGTACTTTAACTTATTTGGCTTTTTGTCACAATGTAGCAAACATTTTTTTTTCTTTTTCCATTGGTGCACAATTACTCTAAATCCTTTTTTACAAGAGAAAAAGACTGTTGAGGAGAAAACCCATTCTTGTCTGGCTAAATTGAAAAAAAAAAAAAAAAAAAAAAAAAAAAGCTATCATACCTTGACTCTTTAGAAAGTCTCTAACATTGTCAAAGTAGACCCTGGTTTCATTCTTGATGACAATCTCACACCATCTGAGGCGAATCTGGGGAATTCAGGTGTTGAAGGAGACAAAACATCATTTGTTTAAGCGCACTAAAACCAAGGTCGTTTTGCTCAAAAATGAAAAAAAAAATGAGCAACCTTTGTGTTCTTCATACAAAGGGAACACACAAAGCACAGAATCTTAGCGCAAATGCTTTCAGGAATCATGAATTCTGTTGGAAGATAGCAATAATATAGGGTGTCTGCCAGGTTTGTGATACAGTACTAAGGGAATATAAGCACGGTCTAGGGAAAAGTCTAAAACAGTGCTTAAATCCTAGAGTGCTTAAATAAGGACAGGCAACAATAAACACCCATTGTGTGTAAATCCATTCATGACTTCAAGAGGGGTGCATTTAATCCTGCATGTTGGTTATTCTTATGCTCTAGCCAAATGCTTAAAGCACTGTCTACATCCTCCTCCCTGAACGCCTTTTTTTATTGGAATCTTTAAGTTTTGTGTTTGCCTTGAAACTCATCCTGTCTTTTCAAAGGCGAGAAATGGCCAATCATATTTTTGCGCAGTTTTAGTTAAGTTTTGATTTGGTTCTTCAGATTGTAGTTCGGATATTATTTTTCATTTTTCATTAATAGTAAGGCTTTTTTAAGATGTTGATACCATCTTGTAGAGCAAATCGAAATTGATGTAGGTCAGTCGAATGGCAAATGAAAAAGAAAGAACGTGAAATCGGGCGTTTTGGGTTGTTTCATGCAACAGCTGATCAATGACGTCAAAAATGCGAGCATACTGTTACTGGTTCAGTCAAGCTTTTCTTACTAGTTTTATTAATTTTAACAATTTTGACAAAATTGACAGCGAATTTAAGGCAATGAATATTCAGAAGCTTCTGTAAGTGAAAACAAGGACTCAAATGTGATAGTGACTATGCTTTGTGGGACGGAAATAAACTTCCAAATTTGTTCAAATAATCTTTTTTTTTTTATCTAAAAGGTACATTATTTCTGTAAATTTTGGAATCTTTTAAGTACATATTTGTGAATATTTGTTAGAGCAATGAGTATTTTAGTATGAATTTATCCTTGGGTCAAACAGGGTTATTTCTCCTACACTGTAATAAAATGAATATATCTCTTCAGTAAATTTATGGGAAGTTAATAGTTAAAATCTGTAGACCTGTGGAAGATTATCCCCACTTGCTGACTATTGAGTAATGGGTTATGGTGCCATACCCACCTCAGCATTCATGGAAGAGTGCACGAGCGGGACAGCTGTCCCAATAGCTTCCACTCTGTCCTGTGGTAGTGGCGACTTCTCTGACAGTTTGTCCAGCATGTGGAAGATTTGATAGGCTTTCCATTGGCTGATGTCTGGTAACTGTGACAGCTGAGGATAGAAGAAAGCATATAGACAAGAGGAACGGTTTAGCTAAAAAAACAAAACAATTTGTCTCACTAACTTTTCCTTGGTTGATAGTCGCGGGGACAAAAAAAAAAGGATGAAATATTTGTGCCTTAAAAATCTGTATAGCTCTTCATCTTCTTCAATTATTATTATTATACCACCTGACTCAGTGACACTGAGCATTACTGGCAATGTGGAAAAGTAAACTGCTGTAAACTGCAGTAAATGCTGTCGCCAAATAAAGGAAAGTGTTTCTTTTAAGTCGCTTAAAACGTCTAGAGTTGATTAGAAAATAAAACAACTTTACAACAACAAAAATCTGCCATCTTCTGACTTTGTTACATCTGTACATAAGGTCACGAGTAGGTGCTTGATTGAAATAAATTACATGCTTCAAAAGATCCACAGTATCTCTGAATAAACTTTCCTGAATGTAAGACACCCCTAACAATTTATTTCAATATTACTCACAGAATACAGATAAAATGTAGGAAGCAGGATTTCTCAACAATGGGAATACTTTTTGTACGGATGATTAATCTCTATAAATGATTGAAAATTGTAAAGCAACTTAGACATAATTTTTTCTACTAATATGTACAGAATGCGGATAATATGTATTCAAAATCAAAAGTTACAAGACTTTTTTTGCAAGTTAAGATACAATATAAAGAGTTTGACCAGAATATGATACACATTTGATCCAATGGAAGAAAACTTCAAAGATCAGATTTGAGTTTTGCTTTCTATGAAATAACATTGTTAAGTTAAACATCTCCACAATAATACCTCTCCATCTTTGGAGGCCAAGATATCAGCCATCCTCTCTGCAGGCTCTGCCAACTCGTGACCCCTGGAAAGGTCAGGGGTAAAAACTGGAAGGCCAGGGGAGTTGAGCCAGACTTTGGTGAACTCATATCCTGGTCTTAAAAGCAAAGAAGAAGTGTTGGGTAAAATTTGGGAAGAAAAATTCAGAGTGAAAATGTTAACATTTCAGAGAGTGGAGTCCACTTCAGCCCATCTTTTAAGTATAGTTTGTGTTGAAAAATACAAATGAAGAATAGAGGAGCTGGCACTGGAAGTAAACGAAAATAAGTGGAAAATACTATTGGCACAGTGCCGAGTTGAGTCAAAGCCATAGAAACAAAGAAAAAAAAAAACAGGAAGTCATCAGAGGAGGGAAACAAACTCAGGACATGCCACAGCACCCCTTTGCATGTCCACTGCCAGAACAGAGGGCCTACCAACTGAGCCATCCACCAGGCACGTCCTGGGTTCGATTCAGTCCTTTGACAACTTCTTGTTTTCTTTTTCTTTCTTACTTTCTACGGCTTTGAATCACCTCAGCAATGTGCCTATACCATTTTCTGCTTATTTTCAGTGAAAAATACAAGGATAGTACAGGAAGAGAAAATGGTTAAGACACAGTACCCAGACAAGTCAAAGATGAGTGGCGGATGGCTCAGTTTATTGGTCTGATGTCTGATAGAAATGGCCAGGCATCAGGTGCCACGACAGGCCTGGGTTTGATTTCCTTTTCCTTTGACTTCCAACCATCCTGGTTTTTTTTTACCTTTCTTTCTGAGGCTTCGACTCACCTCTGCTCAAAATGATGAATTAGCCCGATTTCACAAGATAAATATCAATGATTTATACCTCATCTTAGCATTGTGTTTATACCATTTTCTCTTATTGTCATCTATTTTCAGTGCATTTGCTCTTATTGTCATCTATTTTCTGTGTGTTTTGTCTTATTGTCATCCATGTTCAATGCATTGTCTCTTATTTTCATTTATTTTCAGTGCTAGATCCTACTCTATTGTTCAGCTTTGGAACAGTAATGATATGCATTTTGTTTGTTTTGTTCTTAAGAAATAGTCCTTGAACACAAATGGTTTAGTTATATTATGTTGAAGAGCTTTCCTTTATGTTATGCAAAAAAAACCAGTAGAACTCATGAAAGACAGAAATTATCCAATGCTGAGAATTAAGAATTATGTTCACAATAACAAAATCTTTTTTCACATTGATTATTCAGCAAAAAGATGACGAGCCTTATGTTAACAACAAGGACTAAATAATCTTTTTCCCTGTGCTTTGCTCAGCGAACCCCAATAGATCAGTTGGTAAGGTGTTCGACCTGCATGCTGAAAGAAGGCTTAAACCCTTACCAGGTGCTAACATGATTTGCCATGGACAACAGGAATGCTTCCTGTTAGCTTTGAGTGTAAACTCGATGAATAATCTGTCGTGGCTGCCCGCACCGCAGCTCTTTTGTGTTCACAGGCAGACAGGCCATTATTTTAATTATTTCCTTTTTTTTTGCTTGCAAAGCTTATTCCCAACTTTAAAAGAGTGTGCCTTTAATGGGTGTAAAATTGCTGTTTACATTTTCCAGAAAACACTCAAACAGTAGATAATATGAAAAGGACAGAAAATTGATTGATGTTGAATATCAATCAGGAAGGAGAAGTAGAAAACACTTGGGACACCTGAAAAAAAAAGAAAATAACCCCTTAAGTATAACTTTTAATTTTTCTCCTTGAAAACATTATAAAATTCTTTTTTGCCAGTCTCTGAATTCTTACAGCAAGAATGTCTAAGTAAAAAGACATGCATTCTTCCACCTGTCTGTCCATCACACTATCCCCTAAACACTTAGTCTTCTCACCTCTCGTCCACTTTCTGTTCTTTCAGTTTGGGGAAATAGTCCAGGAAAAAATCAAACAAGTCCTCTGACACTATGCTCTGTGAACAGAAAGCATTTATTTTTTTTCTCATGAACATAACAAAAAAAAATCAGTTTTATGTTTGAGCATTATGTAGTTTATAAACAAATTGTATAAACAATGTGATAGCTGCATTTCATGTGCAGTCAAAGATTTGAAATGAAACATGCAGTAAGCATGATACTCCTACGGGAAGCACAATTTGAAAGTTTTCAAATAAAGAGAAAAACACAAATCCTCAAATAAGTGATTTGGCCTTTCACTCTTGACACTCTATTGGGGTCAAGCCAAACCTAAGTCATGACTCAGTTGGTACCAGATGTCCTGGCAGTGGCCAGGCAAATGGGTCCTGTGGCAGGTCCTGGGTTTAATTCCCTCCTCTGATGACTTCCAGTCTTTTTTCCTTTTCTTTCCATGGCTTTGACTCAACTTGGCACGGTGCCTATACTATTTTCTGTTTATTTTCATCTCTTTTTAGTGCCAGCTCCTCCATTCTTCAGATAATTATCTTCAAAAAGTTTTTTGACTGAAAAGTTAAAATAGGAAAAGTGAGAAGGAGTATTCAAATTAACTATACCACACTATTCATTGTATCTACATTCTTGCGCTATTTTCAATCAGTAATCCCCGTATTGATGGAAATGAAAAAATAATTGTAATAATGTCAATTTCAGACGAGCTAAAAGCTCTAGGCACTTAAAAATTTATACTGATATCGAAATAAAAAAAATTAAAAAAAAGATAAAAATATTTGGAATTGATTAATCTCACCTTGTATTGAAAGCGCTTGACGTAGGCCTTGAGAAAGTCATCAAAGGTCTTCACGTCCCCGACCAGGCTCTGCAAGTAGCTAACAAAGCAGTAGCCCTTCTCATAAGGCGTCTCATTGTATGTGTCCTCGGGGTCCACACCGGCGGCAATTTCCACTCTCAGCTTGGTCAGCGGGTGGTCCTGTTTGTACGAGCACACAGGATGGACACAACATCGGAATAAGTATCTATTTCCTCATCATCATCCTCCTCCTCCTCCTCTGCCTCCATGTTGTTTCCAGTATTATCACCCTCCTCTTCGTCCTCCTCCTCCTTACCATAAAAAACAGTACATAACAGAATAGAGCATATTTTAAAAGAACTTTAAAAAAAAAAAAAAAAAAAAAAAAGTTTTCAAAAAGTTGGTTTGAAAAGTAAGTGGGTACAAACAAACAGCACAGTACAGTATAGATAAGTATTGCTTTTATATGGATATAAATACTACAGGGAGACAGAGAATGACCTCAAAAAATTATCTGCCTTCCACACTAAATCTCTTTGAAGAATTCTTCAAATATTTAAGTCAAATAGGATTATTTAATGCCACCCTTTTGAAAGCATGCAGAATGAAACAATTAGAAACTATTACTAAACATAAGAGATGAAGATGAATGCGTCATGTGCAGATATGGGATGCGTCGTGTGCAGATACGGGATGCGTCATGTGCCGACACAGGATGTGACACGTACAGATATGGGATGCGTCATGTGCAGATACGAGATGTGTCATGTGCAGATATGGGATGCGTCAAGTGCAGATATGGGATGTGTCATGTGCAGATACGGGATGCGTCACGGTCAAGTGCAGATACGGGATGCGTCATGTGCAGATAAGGGAAGTCCATGTGCAAATACGGGATGTGTCATGTGCAGATACAGGATGTGTCATGTGCAGATATGGGATGCGTCATGTGCAGATACAGGATGTGTCATGTGCAGATACGGGATGTGTCATGTGCAGATACAGGATGTGTCATGTGCAGATACAGGATGTGTCATGTGCAGATACAGGATGTGTCATGCGCTGATACAGGATGTGTCATGCGCTGATATAGGATGTGTCATGCGCTGATACAGGATGTGTCATGTCCAAATATGGGTTGTGTCATGTGCAGATACAGGATGTGTCATGTCCAGATACAGGATGTGTCATGTGCAGATACAGGATGTGACATGTCCAGATACAGGATGTGTCATGTGCAGATACAGGATGTGTCATGTCCAGATATGGAATGCGTCATGTGCAGAAATGGGATGTGTCATGTGCAGATATGGGATGTGTCATGTGCAGATACGGGATGCATCATGTGCAGATATGGGATGTGTCATGCATAGAAACAGGATGTGTCATGTCAAAATATGGGTTGTGTCATGTGCAGATACAGGATGTGTCATGTGCAGATACAGGATGTGTCTTGTGCAGATACGGGATGCGTCATGTGCAGATACGGGATGTGTCATGTGCAGATACAGGATGTGTCTTGTGCAGATACGGGATGTGTCATGTGCAGATACAGGATGATACAGGATGTGTCATGTGCAGATATGGGATGTGTCTTGTGCAGATACGGGATGCGTCATGCACAGATACAGGATGTGTCATGCCCAAATATGGGTTGTGTCATATGCAGATATGGGATGAGTCATATGCAGATACCGGATACGTCAGGTACAGTGATATGAACAGCACCACACAGCCACAGTTGCCCTACACTGGACACTGGACTCCCTAAGGGCAGCAGGAAGAAAAGGAAAACCACAATCTTGCCGGAGAGAAGTAGAGAAGGAAATGAAAGAAAGGAACCCGACATGGCACGATGTGCAAAGGATGGCCGAGGACAGACAGGGGTGGAGGGTCTTTGCTGTTGTCCTCCATGCCATCCAGCATAAAGGGCAGTGAGTAAGTAAGTACACACAAACAGCCCCCCCTAAAATGAACTAGTTAGGAGGGAGGGAGAGGGGGGGGGGAAGAGTGACAGAGACAGAGATAGAGTAGAGAGAGAGAGACAGAGAGAGAGAGAGAGAGAGAGAGAGCTTCCACATTGCTTTATAATGGATCCACATTGCTACTTTCCCGTCAACTACCCTTGTTCCGTAAAACGGGGGTACAAACTGTTTTTACAATTAGTAAAGGAAAGAATACCCTCACCTCAAGATGGTCTTGAGACAGTGATAAATCAAACAAGTCAAAATCTACATATACTCCAAATGATTATGCGATCTTTCTGGCAAAGGGCATGTCAATGCCCTGATGGTAGGAGCATGACTGCAGTCACCAATTGAGTTCATGACAATTCCTCTTAGGCTGCTTTCACACTCACAATAAAAAAAAAAATGGTAAAGACACAGTACAAAGATGAGTTAAAGCTATAGAAAAAACAGAAGAAAAAAAAAAAAAAAACTTCTGGGAAGGTCGGAAGTCATCAGAAGCGGGGATGACTCAGTCAATAAGCTTGATGTCCTGGCAGTTGCCAGGCAATCGGTTTGGTGGCAGGCCTCGGGTTCAACTCACTTCAGATGAAGAGAAGTTTCTTTTGGTTTTTTTTTGTTCTATTTCTTTATATAGTTTTACCTTATCTTAGCACTGTGTCTTTACCACTTTATTTGATTGAAATAATCTTTTTTTGTCCCCGTGCAATGCTTTCTCTGACTCTGGTTTTTGACACTCACATTGCCAACCTCGTCCACGTGTCTCTTAAGCAGGGCGAGACCTGTTTGGGCCTCCAGGCAGGTAAAAGGCACTCCCATCACCTCGTCCTGGATACGTCTTTGAGCAAACATGGTGAAACCCTGAGGATAAGATGGGATGAAAACTGTAAATGTAAACTGCAAACATCATATTTATTGCTGAGGCCTCAAGGCACCAACTACCATTACAAATCCCTGGGAAATATGGCATTCTCCAAATTGTCTGTATCTTCTATGGATCTGGAAGGTCTCTTAATTCACTTAGTCTAAATAATTTCTCAATTGACTCATCTCGAAAGTATTTGTGTTTCAAACAGCATTTCTCTCAAGCAATCACTCAAAAACGGATAATCTTGGCGCCAACCTATCAAAAATGGCAAATAATGACTCTTTTCAGAGCAAAATATTTTTTTTTCTGATCGACTTATCTCATCATATTCTCAATTTTGTTTAATTTTCCAATGCATTATGAGGTGGAAAGTTGTAACAAAATACATCCTCCATTTTAAAGTGTTTGTTTTAGACTATATGGAAATACAGCATCAGTGTTTAAGGACCAGTTAGGTTTGGGCTTTCCCACATCTGGCCTGATTGGGATCAAGAGTTCTGTGTAAATATCAAAATCAATGTACAATAATAGAATAAAATAAAAGAAAAAGTAAAATTTTAAGACACTTTGAAAACTGCAAAAAAACAAAATTAAAAATACGATACAAACACAAAAACTCAAAATTTTACACATCTTATATGAATACAAATGGCAATACTCCAATCACCTCGTTCAGCCAGAACTCGCTCCAGTTAGCATTGGTGACCAGGTTTCCAAACCAGCTGTGACTCTGGGTCGAACCAGAAACAGAGCAAAAAATATATTTATCTGTCTTTTTGTCCTCACATTAAAAAATCAACACTTTCAATATTGATTCAAACTGGAAATCTTCTAAAATCAAAAGGGGAGTTGTAAATTTAGTCATCAAAGAAAATATTAAAAATCTGGGAAATAAAGCAAGACATACAAATTCTAACTTTCTTTGTTGTTTAATAGTAATAACTGCTTAACACTTAATCACCTATACCGCTCCAATCCGCTCCTTCCATTTTTACCTGAACCTGTACCGTTCCCTTTCCGCTCCATGACTTACAATGCCGATTACCGTATGGGTCATGATGGTAGAGAAATGATGAACAACTCTCTAGACACAATGAGAACACCTCTACTTTGACACTGTGCCAGCTGATTTTATTTCATAAGGTTTTTTTACCCCCTCATCTGATCCTGACAAGGTGATGCTCTTGTCACTTTCATTACAGCTTCAGTTATTGATGCTAGCAACACGACTTGCACCTCTTGGTTTTATCAAGCAAGCATGATCGTGGCTAGTGTTTAAAGTGGTGATGCGTAGGGTCACTTCCCAAATCCACCGCCCCATGTATAGCCTCTGGCCATTGACGTTGTGCCCTTGGGTAAGGCACTTTACCACGCTTAACTCATCATATTGGAGATGGATGTAAAGCTTGGAGGTCCCCCAGTAGTAGATCAGACAATCTTGTCTCTGTTCGAAATATTGTATCATCCCTAACAGGATGCTTGTCATGTGTTCCATGTTGGTTGTCTGCCAGGGATATGGTATTGTATAGCGCTTAGAGCATGGTGATGACAGTGGATAAGCGCTATATAAAAGCTATAGTCATTTTTTTTCTTTCCATTTTTAAGAGCACTTACAATTTCATGAATGACAACATCAGTCAGCGACTTGTCTCCAACAACAATGCATGGAGTCACAAAGGTCAAGCACGGGTTTTCCATTCCCCCAAACGGAAATGACGGAGGCATGATCAGAATGTCGTAGCGTCCCCACACGTATTCACCAAACAGTCGCTCTCCAGCCTGCAGAAAGTCCTCAACAACCCCTTCAAACTCTGCCTTAGCTTTGGCCTTGAATTATAAAGTAAAAAAAAAAACGTCTACTAAACATTTTTCGATGCATTGATGCCAGTGGATGTAACTGAAAAAAATGAAACCCAGCCTTCACTGGCCACTAAAAACCAATTTTAAAACCCAATTTTACCTGCACATATCATGTACTACTTACAATATTCCATTACCCACACACAAAAGTATTTTGCTTGCAAAGTACACTACAAACTATTTGCCATGTAATTAAAACCCACGAAAAAATGGAGAGGGAGAAAGTGCCATAGCAGAATGAATTTAAAATAATACTGTCATGGCAAGTTTTTTTTTCCTATCATCTTAAAGAAAACCAAAACTAAAAAATACATGCGTGAATAGATCATGAAATCAAGAATTGATACCAGTAGAAAATCATTTGCTTTAAAGAATTGGATGAAAAATAGGATAATTTGTTCCTTTGACTGTAAAGGAAAAGAGTTTGTTAAATAGCAGTGTGTGGAAAGACCTAATATTTTGCAAGGCTAAATATCATTGTTTGCTTGTTTGTTTATTGGAGGTTTTAGGGCCCCATGACACACGCAGCTGGAAGGCTTTCACCTCCTACCGGCATGCAGGGCAGCTACTTATATTCCCTAGGCCCCAATAGGGAGGGCTAAATATAACTATCTCTGTATCTTTTACAAAAGATCACATATTATATGTTATGAATTTTGGTACTCCACCTGATGTGGCTTTGGAAAATTTTTCTTTTTTTTTTTATTATTGGACAAGGAATAAACAAAATATTTTTGTCTAGGAAATCTTTCAGATACTCATATATAGTTCCTACATTGTACTTATGCTGCAAAATAGCGGACATGCAGAAATAGTTTTCTGCAAGCGTCTTTAAACAGTGGAGCCATTATCTTGCCTGAGGCCAATGATCAAGAGATCTAAATGGCACTTAAAGTCAAAAAATCACAACAGGATTCTGACACTTCTGAACAATATATATACTGGTGATCATAAATAAGTATACACAGTGGTTTATCTTCTTCAACTACAGAATTACACATGCGATACTTATCAAACCTTATGGATTTTAATTTTATGCCATTTATATTCCAGCCCTTTGGTATCTTGATAGGAATCAAACATATTTAATTGGAGTTAATGAGATTTTAAAAAGGTCTGTCAGAAAAGGGGAGTAACAAAATAAAATTGCATGATATGAATTATACTTGGATACAATTTAATTGGTGATAGAGTAATAGAAATTTGTTTGTTTGTTTGTTTATTGGAGGTTTTAGAGCCCCACGACACACGAGGGTCATAGAGGAGCCCAGAGGAAAGT
>JBCIKM010520056.1:0-15606 GCA_039654465.1 Melibe viridis | reverse complement strand
CCCCCCCCCCCCCCCCCCCCCCCCCCCCCCCCCCCCCCCCCCCCCCCCCCAAACCAACATTAAAAGTTCGCATTTAATCACAAAAGGAAAAATATCCCTAATGACTTCATAAAGATTGACTGGAATTAGAGAGAGTGCAAGGACACAAAAAGAATAAAATGAAAAAAACAAAATAGTTTAAAAGAAAAGAAAAATGAAATTGAAACAAAGGAAAAATAAGAAATCTTACAGTCATCTTAACATTTACTTAATCTTACAACTGACACTCACCCACATAAAGAAAAGGAAAACCATATACCAAACCAGCAAAAAAATTTAAAAAACCCAACATTTCATCTTAATTCAAATCAATAACACTGACATTGTCAGTTGTTTGAATTACATTGCATAAAATTCGTTTGAGAAAAAACAATAAAGAAACAAGTAAAAAATAAAACTAGTCACACAACGAAGATTTCAAGTGAAAAAAACAAAGATTTCCCTTTTACTACTCGCTGTGTTCCATTTAATGTGCTGTGCTTATTAACAAGCTACTATTCCTCCTGGGTTGCATTAAATTATGCACAATTGATAATACTTTCACCACATTGACAGCAATATCCAAGTGCATAATTTAAATCATACCCATGAAGATGCAAGCGCTTTTTCTACAATGAAAAAGGACAAAGTAACATTTGAGCCTTCTATTCATCACCTCTCTTGATATTTTAAAATTGCCGCTTGTACTTGTACTTTGCCAAGTTAACGGCTGTACAAAAAAAAAAAAGAAGTTGGAGCAACCTTCAGTTTTTCCATGGCACCACTTTAATAGCACACAAAATTACTCAAATACAGCACCACTCCATTTAATTTCAGTCAAACAGGAAAAAATGACATTATTATTGATAAACAAAAATTCATTCACACCCATACCCAAAGGTCCCTGACAAATAAAAAAGAAAAAAACAAACTCTTTTGACTAAGATCTTGAGTCCAGTTTTGATTCTCTAATTCTGATAAACACTATGAGCCTTTTTGCTTGGGCTTATCTGTAAGTAAAGACGCAAAAAATTAAAGTCTATACATTCGATATGATTTGACCTGCATTGGTTCAATGATGGTAAAATCAATGTCTTTGGCAATAGTTTTTTAAGACAAATCATTTTCAAAGGACAAAATGTTACACAAAAAAGGTTAATTCACCTCTACAATCATCATACAATGCTGTTATTTAAGTAGATAACTCACTTAAAAACTTAGACCAGTTACTTTTATAAAACAATAAAATATTATCATTAAACACGACTAAATCATCAATTAAAAATAATTAAGAAATAAATTTTGGCAAGCAAGTAAACAATAAGATTGAATACAAGACAATAACAAAACAAATGACTCAAGGAATCAATAAATAATATCAACGCTAGAAAACACTTCCTACTGTAAAACCCTGAATGATTACAGCATAACAATAAATAGCTGAAGAAAAGATTTGACAAACAAATAAAAAAGGGTTTGATTCAAATTTTGACTGCTTAAGATGAACTGATTCTACTAGGGAAATCCTGAATACTATAAAAGTGAATTCTAAATATAAATATGATGAAAACAAAAGAGAATAAAACCTACTCTAAAACAGAAAGGCTGTTCTAAATGCAGGCACTCCACTTGAAGATCGATCTCCGACGCATCATTACAAAACAAGCGAAGCCGCTAAAGTCTGATCTTGAAAGTTTTTCAATTCCTGCTTCTATTCAAACTCGGAGCTGACAGAGTTAGATACCTTCAAATTTTGTTAAAATGTTGTTAAAATTATTTCACATTACACCATCGGTGTTTTTTTTGCAGGGGTAAAATGAGTAATGAAATAAACATGATGAACATTCTCATTACAAATATTGTAAAAGCTTAACTTTCTTTTCACGGATTCAAGCTGCTTGAAAGAGCACTTTTTACTTACTGCCCTCAGATCAATCTACAAAGCTATAAGATAAAATTTATGAATTCAAAGTTTGGAGATCATATGTGTAGTGTACAACAATTCACAGCAATAAATTATTTCAACTGCATTTAAAAAAAAAAAAAATAGCCTCATATTATACTGTTTCTAGAAAAAAAATTGATTCAATTATTAATCTGTATTAACAAACTCAATTGCCTCAATTAAATCTGATTCTTTTTTAATTTTTTTTTAACGACATGATTGTTGAATGAAATTTGAAATCAAAAGGGATGAGAAACATACAGAGGAGCTCTTAAAAAGTGTATAACTGTACCATTTGATTTCCAATGCCAAAAAAGTGGCAAATAGCTGTGAATATGTTTGGAAACTGCATCTTATTCAAATTCAATGACTTATTCAGTTCTCCACAAAAATTCTGCACTGTTCTGATCTTGTAAAAAACTCCTTTAAAAATCAGCCATGAACTATGTGCTAATGATTTTGAGAAGGGCTTATCTTTGGTATAAAAAAGCTAAATAATCACTTTCATTTCAATGATGAACTTTTGAACTTCTATCCATTATATCAGTTAGCAAGTAAACTAATAGAAACCTTAAACTTTAATTATTCCTGTTCAAATACAAAAATGTTCAAGGACAATGTGTGGCGATTGTGACAAAATAAGTTTCACCCTGGCCTTGGCTTTCATTGGTTCTCAAAAAACTGCATGCAATAAAATATTGCAGAAAAGATGTAGCTTCAGTGAGATTCAATTGAAATGTATTAAAACAATATTTCTTACAACATAAATAATTGGACTAAGTAGGATCATGTACAATTTTCTAAAATTCCTTGTGGTTTAATTGTCAATGCAGAATGAAGCATAGTTTGTACTGCTGAATGCAGTAGGGTAACCAGTAAACTGAAACTGCAGCGTTCTCTTATCTGATAAAATATGAAAATAAGAACATTGGGCAGAGATATCTCTTTTGCATCTGTCTTTGCTATCATGATAATTAAGCCTAAATTAACAGAGAGGGACGAGAGACGGAGAGAAAGAGAAACAAGACATGCAGATAGATAGTTGCTAATCTAAGTAGAATCAAATCTTTGCTCAAATGGTCAGAACACAAACACACACACACACGCACACACACACACACACACACACATACACAAATAATAATTAACCTCCTATGGTAAAAAGGTGCCACAAAAAGGAAAGACCTCCTAAAATTTCATATTTCAAATGCATAAATAAACAAACGTAGCAAGCATAATTCAGGTATACAAAAATATTTCTTTTGTTTGACGTCAAAAATGACATGTCATTGAATAATTTGCGTATGAATATAATACAAATTTTTCTTCTAATTTAAGATTAGTTTCTCATTTTCCTCTCGTTTTTAATACCTTGAGCCTTTGCAAATATGTTATGGCTGGGCTAGAAAAATACAGTACTCTGCACAAAAAAACAAATATTTGAGTTAATAAACACAAAAATTACATCGACATTCAATTGAGTTTGAGAATATCAATCACATGATATGGAAGAAGTAAAAGGCAAGAAGAAAATTCAAAACAATCAATTCATTGTTTAAGCGCCAGTTTCAACAAAATAATGAGCAACAATGTGACATTTGCATATCAATACCAATTTACATCAAGGGTTCCCAACAACCAAAGGGGGATAACCCCCTAAGTGACATCGCCTCGCCAGGAGAATTGTGAAGCCATGGTTGAGGAGTCACAAAACCTGACGAGAAGTGGCTTATGATGACAACCAGAATATACAATTCGTGTCACCAGGTACATTCCTCATGAATTTTGCATTTTTTGTTTCGGTGGTGCAAAGCAAAATGTCCGCAACATTAATTCAATGTCATTAGGTAATATTACAGGTGTATCCATGTATACGTGCCTGTGAGTGAATGTACCTTTGTGAATGTTTGTGTGTGTCTGCAACTGTATATATGTGTGCACTCGCAAGAACCATTGTTGTCAACAGGCAAGTCACACTACCAGTTGCTGACTGATGGATGATAAATGCCACCGCTAGCCAAGCTCTCTCCCGCTCCCTCCCCTCCCGAATAAAAATTAGGCAGCTGATAGTAGCCTCAAATATGGGGCCGCATGCCTTTCAAACTTGAAAGTAGGGGGTTCTGGGTGCCAAAAGGCTGGGAATCCATGATTTACATCCTCTGTTTGTGACCAAGCATCTTTAAAAATAAACATATTTTGCAACAAAAGAAAAAAAAAAAAAAAAAAAAAATTCCAATAACAAACAATGAAAGACTAGCTTTTATGCCTCTATGATAAAACAGCTACTAAGAGGTTATCTTACAATAAAAGTATTTTGACAAAATGAATCTCATTTCCTGCATTATTTATTTAAAGGAGAGAAAAAAAATTCTTCTTCTCCAACTAACATTCGCAACAAATTATTTAAATCGTAAAAATGAGATTGAAAAAAAAAGAGAAAAAATAAACAAAAAAACAACCATAACAGTTGCTTTGACTCCCACTTGCAGGATAAGAAAGTGAACAAGTACTTCCTGCAGGTTAATCTCTGAATCCACCTTTGCCGACACTTTGGTTATCAAATAAATAAAACATTTCATTTTCCAGGGGATGACTACTTCCCCAAATCATAAATAACAGCAAAACCAGTGTCTTTAGCAACTTAAAATATATTATCTTTTAGAATCCCCTAATTTTTTTTCTTTTCTCCATCCTCTCAAATTGGTGTATTCGATGGTTTCTACTAAGGTACCAAAATTATTGAAGGAGCATTGTCAACAAAAAAAGAAGCAAGTGAGGGCATATAGAAAAGGCATTGCTATTCTTCAGTAGAATCCTGCACTGGTGTAAATGACACATTCAAAAATTGTTTTAATGTGTAAGCACTTCACTTTTTTTTTTTTTAATGATACTAACTACTAAAGGGAACCACCAACCACCGTACCTGACAGTTTTCAGGATAACTGACATGTATGTGTTACATTTAGTAGTTGGTTTCAAGTACTAGTTGAAGTGATGAATACGTCAATTTTTTCAACAAATTCAATGTTCACATTAAATAGTTTGAGATGGTCAAAAAATAAATAGAATTTGCAATAATTGTCAAAAAGTTGACAACATTGCAGTTTAAAATAACAAAACAGTAGTTTAGCTTGCACATGACTCAAACTACAACTTTAGCTTGAGGCAGACATTTCAGATCAACTATAAATTTCTAGATTGAAGTTAGGTAAATGGGACAACAAAGACCCTTCCATCCAAATCTGCATAATGTGTATGAGGTAGAATGGTTGCAACGTCTAGAGGTGAGCTTGTGCTGAAGTCAACCTTGCAGCACTGAACATTGCATACTTTTCTGTGATGATGTTGCTGATGGTGTTCTTTTTTAATGCGTTTCTATGATATCATTCTACGGTTTCACAAAGATGTGTGCCAAAATGGTCCAGAAGGATTTTGCTCTTTACTTATATATATTTTTTTTTTTTAAGCTGAGAGGTTTCTACATCAGTCATGCAGATTAAGTGACATTGCTGGGCACTTTGATGACTCGAGGAATAAATATTTTATCAAAACTATGCATTTCCTTCATTCATTCAACTATTTGACTATTTTCATAATCACAATAGCTTATTTCTTGTTTTGCTCTTTCAGCCGTCGATGCTAATAAATACTCCTACATGGGATTGATATTCTATTAGTAATTCTCTTTTTTAATTTTCTCAGGCCAGAAAAGACTAAATGGCAGTTAATGCAGAGATAGAGGGAAAAATCTTTCTCCAGACTTATCTTCACCAAAAAGTAAATATTAGTTTTATTTTATGATGAAGGAGAGTGCAGAAGTTATCAAAGGTGAAAAAGTCAAAAATGAATTAAAAGTATGTGATGTACTTGAACTAAAATTCAGTGAAAAGAATAGTATAATATGATCACTACATCACATGACTTACAACGGCCACTGATTGAATTCATACATTAAAAAATAGTTAAGAAAGGAAAATAGTAAAATTTATTATCACAATCAGCCCTCATATAAAACAAGATCTCCTTTCTAAGAAGCAATATGATCAAATCAAAAATTGTTCCTTGGACCAAAAGTTTCGAAAGGAAATGTAAGATCCTGCAATAATCTAATGGGCCTTTTTAACAATCATCAAAAGAGGCAGTGATCAAGTCAGTCATCATTGGGGGGAAGACCATCGGGATTGAGGTACTGGCACAATTGCTCCTCGTTAGGCACAAAGGTGACTTTACTGGCAGTAACTTCATTCAACCTGGGAAGGAAAACACAACAAACAACAGCATTGTAACTTTTGTTTGTACAAATGACAACCAATGTAAAATCACTTTTGAATTGCCTGAAAAAGGACAATAAAGATTTATTACTTACTTAGTTACACAGTCATCCTATTTTTGTGTATAAAATACAAGGGGGGGGGGGGGGAATAAAAGGAGGGTCGGGGTGCACTTTGACCATTTAGAGGAGTTGAGAGGGGTGGGGGTGTTTGCACATTCTTAAAATATTAGGTGCAGCAAGTGAAGGCAGTGCAAAATTGATTACTTTTTAATTGAATAATAGACTAGCACAGTGAGTTAGGCAGGGAGCAAGACAAGAGGAATTATAGACATTCTGAATGAAGAAGTCAGTAATGAGTAGTGGAATGAGTACTTCTCTCTGTGGTTTCGTCTTGCCCTTTTTGTGACACTGTACACATGCCCCTTTAATTTATCATTGGACAGTAAAGTAACAGTAGTATTGACCATAATATGTATTAGGAAGATAAAATTGTTAAAATGGAACAGCTTTTCATACAGAGATTTAATTTTGAGTCATATGCCAAAAATTGAACATAAGAGAGGCTAATAAGTAACAGAGGATGCCCAAAAATACTGAGAAAAAAATAGACAGGAATCCTATTGTGGGTCCTGTTTGTTTCTATACCTGAGAGGGAATATCAGCATCTGTACAGGTGACAGGTTGATATAGAGAGCCCTACAAATTGGCTATGCACCCACCCAATTCTCCCCCCCCCCCCCCCCATTGCTTGACAAGGATTTAAAAAGGGTTAGGCTGGCTTAAAAAAAAATGGAGCAGAGCATGAGAAAACTTCCTTCTTACCAGGGCCGGATGACAGTCCAGCAACCTGAGAAAAACACCGGGGAGTTCAGCATGAGACAGACACCCAGACGCTCTGGGTAGTAACGGCCCAAGAGTGTGATGAGATTCTTGGTGTACTGATAATCCATGTTGGCCATGGTGAAGTTCTTCAAGTCAAACACAAGGCATATATTATCGATGACAGTCTCGTCCAGCCGCTGGCATGCCTGTTCCTGCAATAACATGACAGGACAAATTGTGTTTGAAACATGAGGTGAGATGATATTGAAGTGAGTGACAAAAAACAAAATCATGCAACCCCTTAATCATAGACATTTGCTTTCCATGAGCCAATGTGGAGAGACCAGCCAAGCTTTGAGAGATTGTAAGAAGTCTATTGCATAGGAAATTTAAGATAATGAGCAATTGCCAATTTACAAAACCTTAATACTTCATATGGTCATAACTTCATACCTCAGAACTCGATTTGGTCAAAGAGAGAATCTCTATTAACTATAGTCTTTAAAAACTCTGCTATATGGGCTGAAAGTGCTTCAGGATTACTATGCACATTGAAATATCCCTTGAACCTAATTCAGGGTCTGAATACAGGGATACATGGTAGAAATCATGCTCATAATTGGATTTTTCGATGGTAAGATGACCCAAGACTTAACTAAAATTTAATACTTTAGAGACCAATAATTTTAAAACAAAATTGTCAAATCAGTATACTAAAATCAATACCAAGCCAAGTGAACAGGTAAGAATAACCTTTTGCTGCTTTAGGTCCCAAATTTTTTAAGTCTTAAAAAGATAAAGAATAAAAAAAGCAGCTTACAAGCATGTAGACAGTGAACTTGATCATCCGGTCCATCAGTTTTTCATTTGCAAAATGTTTTCTTGCGGCTATGTAAAGAATCGGTCTGGTGAAAAAAAAATATGTCAAAGCTTTTTTTCACAAATAATGAATTACACTTTACAATCCTTGATTTAAGAGAGAAAAATAAAAAGAAAAGAGCTATATAATCAAATGCGATACATCATTTAAATGAAAATAATATAGAGTGGCCATTTAATTTTTTCCCAATTAAAAGAAATAAAAATACTTTGGGAGGTGAAAGATGATGTAAACAGAGACAATTTCTACAATGTTTCATTTGCAAAGAGATGCAACTTAAGCTTCTAAATGAGATCGTCAACATACAACTGAATGAAAAAGAGTTTTGCACTCCCACCAGGGACGCCCACCAATAAAATAATAATGAGGCTTTACTCTGAGCACCAATCAGCACTCCTGACACAAAAGCGGACAGATTTGGAAAGGAAACAAGATGGGCACCTGATAGGAAGACCAGCATTGTTGATTTGAACTGTCATAGGTAGGTAAAAAATAAAAAAACAAGCTCAAGCCAAATTCCCCTAATCTTTGCAAATGCTGTACACTATGGTAGTAAGAGTGGAGATCTAAATAAAACACCGGGAGTAAGGATGGCTGGGCCATAAAATAAACCAGCATCCAGTGTGGTCCGCTATTCTCTGAAATGGAACCCCCAAGGAAAAAGGAAGAGAGGCAGCCCGCGCTACACCTGGAGACGGTCCACAGAGGCAGAGGCGTTCCGAAAAGACTACTCCTGGGGCCAGCTGGAGGTCAATGCTCGGAGCAGGAAGAGATGGAGATAACCCATGCTCCAAAGGGATTAAGTCTTGGGATGCTAGTAAGAAATATTGCCCTCACAAATAGAATTCTGTTGAAAAGGCATCTTACCTTCCTTTGTTATCCCTGATTCGTAAAAGGTGAGCCTTCCTGGTAGCCATTTCTTCCAGAATGTCTGTGTCAGTTGAATCGATCCCATCCACACCAAAATCCTCTCTCCACGCGATATATCGAACTATATGGTTGTACGCACTGTCCAAGGTCCCAAAGGCCCTGAGGAACCTTTTCAGACAACCATCTGTCAAAGACTTGATAATATAAAACAAGATGCTAGTAAAAAGAAATCACTTGCAAAAGAAGGACAAATGTTATATTAAACAAGAAAAAACTAATGCAACAGCAAATAGAGTGACATGGAATTATTGGAGAACCAACAATGATGAAAACAGAGTCAAGAAAATAAGAAAAGAAAAATTACACATGCACAATGGTAAAAACAATGATGTTAGAGACACCTATCTTATGTTTTTAAAACAATTTCAGTTGCAAAAAACTTACAATCCTTGGATTTTCAGAAGATAGCACCTGTGAAAGGAAAAGTGCAGACAATTAATTTCCAAAGATGTAAATTTCATCTTGTAGAACATCTGAGGGCACTTTCTTCTAAGATTACTAAATCATATACACTTTGGACATTTAAAAAAAAGTTTCCCAGATTTTAAATAATTCATGCATATTCATAATCACTCAATTCCTCCACCCAACATTACATGTGATTTGACATCATGGTACTTGTATGACCTTCTCATAATTCAAAAACTGAATTGATAATGGCTGTGTGAAATAACCAAACCAAAAAAACAACAACAAAAAAACAAACAAACAAAAAACAATTATAAAATTAATCCATAAAGTTGTCACAAAATCTCTTGAGAAACTTGAGAAAGATATTTTCACAAACTTAAAACTCTCTTCTTCACTCTTGCTAGTCTTGAAAATAAAATAGGTTAAATGAAAGCAATTCAATTTTTTATATTTAATGACTGAAAAAGTTTACACTGAATTGACATCAATAAGACAAAACATCATCAATGAGTTAAAACCAAATACCTGACATTTTTCTTTCAGTTGAATAAAAAGCATATCAAATTCTCTTTCTTTTTCTGCTTTGTCTTCTTCGGTTGGACTCTGTCCCATCAACCTCCCGAGCATTGAATTAAACACTGTTTAAGAAAAATATTTTTAAATGTCACAAATATGTCATCAAATTTAGGTATAGATCATCTTGGCCACCAATGATGAAAAAAGGTTTTTTGGGTTGCTTGTCTTTTATGCAAACGTAGGTACAATTCTCTATTTACAGGACAGGTCTAATACTTTCATTTATTTTCTTTATTTGAAGATCTAAGAGGATTTCACGGTTGTTCGATTACATGGTGATAACCTACCTATTCTGTATCATGGTAAATTACAAATTTATGTGCTTAACTGATTCCTTGTTTAACTTAAAAGAATCACCGAAATCGTATGAAAAACAGCTAGATCGGGTGCTGTCATTCACTCTAAGCAACCCCCATTGGCAATAGTCGAGAGCCTCAAGTGATGTTAGTAAGAGTGGACAAACAGTATTCTAAACGATTTGATTGGCTGCGCTTCATCACTAAATGTCATGGTCCAGTCTAAGTTTAGACTATAGTATTGTGTGTAAGATTACAAACTACGCACTCAATGAGCAATCTCGAGGCACTATTGTAGAGTGCTATAGAGATATGGACAGTTTTTATGTTCTGGCAATGTTTTCTATGTTTTGTGAAGAAGACTGAAAAAAGTTGGGTTTTTTTTAAATAAGGGCACAACAATTATTGCCGTAGTCAGGCAAATTGAGGGCACCAAGGCAAAATGCATGGGCATGCCAGCATTTTGCAGTGGTGCCATGGGATATTTCCAGCCCTGTCAATATTATCAAAAACCAACTGATAATAAAAACTCAATTCACTGCTCTGTCATGATAAAAGCCCTCTTTTGTTTTTTTAATGGAAGAATAAATTTCTTTAGTGTATTCATCATTTCTCTTTATCACAACATGCTGAGCCTTTTTTTAAGGAGTGTGTCAACCATAGTCATACAAAGAGAAAGAAACTAAGAAAGTGAAGTCAAAACAGAAGTGAAGAAATACACAAATGAAACATAGTAGATTCGGGGTGTGTAGAAAAATAATTGTCAGTAGATTCTTTGATTTGAGCTTTCGCGTTTTAAACAAAAGTTAAAATGTAGTGGACAATCTGCAAAATTTGGAATATCGGAACATTGCACAGAAAGTCATAATAGGGGAAATCCAGCTGCAATGGTTACATATGTTTAAAAAAAGCACAGATGATGTCAGATAGCAGGTAGGTGTGTAGTTTCTGTGTTGAAAAGAATCAAGCAGCACTGCGGCCCACTCCTATCCACTTGCTCAGTGGCTAAACATGGTTCACACAGGCAAAGGTTGGGGGGAAAAAGAATGCATGGGTCGGCTTTATATACTTTTCTCATAAGCAGCAATGCACCCACAGGACTAAGATTAAATAATAAATGGGAGCGCATCCAAAATCACAAGCTTCCTCCATGCTTGATCCTAACCCTTCTCTTCTGAGCATTTATAGTAGGAAAATTTGTTCAAAGACATGCCCAACATATATGAATTGATGGGATTTCAAATGGAATAAGTCCAGCAGGAACAAGACAAAAAATTAATATGCAATGTATCCATATAAACGAATTGATTAGACCTGCTTTCATCAAGCAATCTGAATACAAATTTATTGAGAATATTATAGCTCTGATGGTGTCAAAACTATCCACTCAGAATTTGGTTGAATATAGATGTGCTGCTTTTCACAATTTATTCAAACATTTCAAAGGTCGAGTAGATACACAGTCATTTAAATAAAGTGCATGCCCATGATTGAAAAGGCATGACCACAGAATAGCTATTCTGTGGGAATAACAGGCAAAGTTGAAAGAAAATTTTCCTTTAAGGCGAAAACACCGATTGATACCAAAACAGAAGAATGTCTAATATATCTACAAGTTAGAGTTAATAATAAAAATGTTTTAACAAACTTTTCGTTGTTGAGTTTCAGTCATGAATGAGGAAGTCTTCTCGTCATTACGGAATGTTAGCTTCTTGTTGAAAGACGTTGTTTACCAACTTCCACTACGTGCTGTTCAAATTGAACTCTTAACCAAAATGAGCTACTTCCTGCCATCTCGAGAAAAGCTACTCTTACCACTTGTCACTAATCTCAAAATTCTATTTGTTCTCTCCCTTGTACCAAATACAGGTTTTGTGTGCCGAATACAACTTTCATGAGGCAATCTTAATACAAATTAATTGACAATGTTTTTATAGCTCTGATGGTTCGTAGGGGGTTCAGAGCCATCGTGAATAATAAATAATGTATTCACGATTGTTACGGTTGGGTACAGTGCATTCGAACTTATACTTAGGATTAGACGAAATAGGGTGACGGAAAAAGACCACCCCCCCCCACCAAAAAAAAAAAAAAAAAAAAAAAAAACCAAAAAAAAAAACAAAAAAAAAAAAAACCCAGCACCCCCCCCCCCCCAAAAAAAAAAAAAACAACAACAACAAAAACACACACACAAGAAAACACAAAACAAACAAACAAACAAACAAAAACAGACAAAACAAAAACGATGTAAAAACAAAACAAAACACCCCCATCCAAAAAAAAAAAAAAGAAAACCAAACAAAACAAAGCACAAAAACACCAACAAGAAAAACCCAAAAATAATAACAACAACAACAACAACAAAGACCCGACCCTCCCCCCCAAACAAAAAAAAAAAAAACACAAAAAAAACAAGCCAAACCAAAACAAACCAAAACAAAAAACAACAACAACAACAGCAGCAGCAGCAGCAACAACAACAACAACAAACAGGAATGTTGGAAGTCATCCAACGAGGGATTCGAAACCAGGGTCTGTCAGAGCACCCCCCATCTGGCCACTACCAGGACAGCGGGCCTACCATCAGCTGAGCCATTCGCCACTAAAAAGAAAGTGGTTTCAACCTCCGCGATTCACCCGAACCCTAACACTAACAGTGAATTCCGCTGTAAAAAAAAACAAAACAACAAAACAGAAGAAAACAAAACAGGCACAATTCGCTCTGAACAAACTGTAACAACCGCAGGAAGGTCGGAAGTCATCAGAACCAAACCCGGGGCCTGCCACGGCACCCGTCGCCTGGCCACTACCTACCATTTATTTCCAGTGTCAGCTCCTACTTAATTCCTCACCTGCCAGTAGGTGGAGGCCACGCCGATGAGATGGAGCAAGTCTCCTGCCCCTAGGGCCGCCAGACCGATAATACATAGAAGGGAAAAGGAGGCCATCTCACTCAGGGCTGTCTCTCTGCACGACCTGCTCAAAGAGATAGGTATCCTATGGGTCAATAGATTGGGCAATAAATGGATGGATAGATAGATAGATGGCTTGATGGATGGGTGGGCGGATGTATGAATAGATGAATGCGTGGATGGATGGATGGGTGGATGGAGAGAGCATGAGAGAGAGAGAGAGAGAGAGAGAGAGAGAGAGAGAGAGAGAGAGAGAGAGAGAGGGAGGTGGGGTTGGTGTGGTGTGGGGTGGTGGTGGGGGGGGGAGGGCTCTGGGGTCAAAAGCAATAGGGAGGATGGTATGATGAAAGATATGAGGGTAAGTGTCCGAAATAGGCTTTCGCTAAGAAGCTGTAGATAGGGAGAATAGGTCCATATAAAGAAGGTCGTTGCTAAAAGAAAAAAAAAAAGATCACAGTCATCTCGACCAGTTGAAATGCTTCATGTTTATTAACCCACTTTATTCTGTCTTCCGCCTCTTGAGAAACACCAGGATACTAACTACTCTTCTTGTGGCTCATGTTGGCTTCAGATGTGCGGTGTGACGCACTGTTGGTTATCTAGAATGTTTGGCCTGATTTACCACGCAGTATGATGACACGATAAAGATTTGATAGGGATAATAATGTAATCAAACACTTTACTGACAAAAAAAGGTGAAATTCATGACATATCATTCTGATCTCTTGCACAATAAAATTCGATATTATACAGTCATTTCCAAAAATATCTTAACTCATTTATTTTAACGGTTTTGCAATGAAAACGGGAAAAAACCGATATCAGTGAATTAAATATGATTGAAAAGCTCAGCCTGTGCTGCGCATTGTGGTACCAAACATGATACAATTCCATATGAGTTCATAGCTGCAAATTGCATACAACGAATTCAATTCGAAATCTCAATATTGCAAACATGACAAAGAGGGGAAAAATAATGGTAACACATGAAATCGATTTCGTTGAAGAAATCGATTGTGTTCATAAACTCAGAATCATCTCCTTTGAAACTTTGTATTATGATCTCAAGATTCCCTTGGCACTGTGGTATAGTCTCAGTTACTTTGAACCAGTTTTAAAGAGGATATCAATTCTTCACCAATGGCGTTCCATGAGTGAAATGAAATAATCTGATTTTAAATTGTCATTAAAATTATACTCTTTTGCCTCTTTCTCTATAATTTTTTTCCCTGAAATTCCAGACACTTTCAATCAGATTTAGATCCAGGGAACTGGCAAACCACAGTACACAATTTAGAAACAGCAACGGGCGTGTTCTAAATTACATACTTTTGGTCACTTGACGGATGGGCGCTAAACTGCAAGCATTTTCTAAAATATTGTATAGATAATTTTCCCATTTAGGAACTTAGTTTTTGTGCCTGCATGAAATAGTGTAGCTTCAAAGAGACCATGAAGAGAGCTCTACAATATTGTACGTCCATTTACGGACAGTGTTGGTTAAGCCATGTTGAATGCACCGGTTCCCATCCGTCACGTGACTTGAAAGAAATCGAGGACAACCCCATTCTTAAAACCACATCAGAAACGAAAATCTCTTCGTGTTCATACTAAATTTAGTATGAATACGTATCGTATCGGTTTTCTTTTCAGCAAAAATGATCGAAGTCCTGCTGGTGAATAAAAAGGTTACTCCATTTTTTGTTTGCACAGAAATCAAAGTCAACGGGGTTGTTCTAAGTTACATACATTTGGTCAAAAGACGGACGGGCACTAAATTAAAAGCATTTATTGCTAAAATATTGTCTAGATAATTTCCCCATTGATGAACTTAGTTTTTGTGCGTGCACGAAAAATTCTAGCTTCTACCACATGTTATGAATATTGTGGTGTTCGTGGTCTACCAGGGATACTAGACCTGTGGTATTGTGTTGTGGAGCGCATAGAGCACCCTGATGACCGTGAACAAACGCTATAAAATGCTAAATTTAGTTGTTAAGTTAACTGGGTAGATTCGTAGAAATGCGCAGATTGGGGTTGGGGTGGGGTGGGGTGGGGAAGGGAGAGTCGATCGTAATTATAGTCTCCGGCTTTGCTGTGTGATTTGCAGTGAAATAAAGGAAAAAGGAAATAAATGGTCATTGGCATTGTCCATTTTGGCAAGTCACTTTGCCAGAGTTACCTCAACCTTTTGGAGATGGATGTAAAGCATATCAACACAGTTTATTAATTTCCCTTGCGTTTATAGTTTTAAAGACTAGGAACAATGCGTATTGTACCAAATGAGTTGAGGGAGATGAACGGTTTTCATCTTTTTTTGAGGCCAGGAATGGATGTTCATTACCATCAAAGACACAACAGCGAGATCAGATCTAAAAATCATGATCGTGATTATTTCTCTCCATTTTTGTTTGTTGTTACAACGAGCATGGTTATAACAATAATAATAATAATAATAATAATAATAATAATAATAATAATAATAATAATAGTAATAATTATAATAATAATAATAATAATAATAATAATAATAATAATAATAA
>JBCIKM010520055.1:0-28889 GCA_039654465.1 Melibe viridis | reverse complement strand
TGATTCATGAACAAAACTATGGGAGTTTTGCTCTTGCTGAGACACCAATGAAGTTTTTATTTTGCCCCTTTGGCTTTACAGCCCAGTTATGAAACAACTGGGTGTAAAAGGCCTGGGGCCTTATTATTGTTGTATCTTTCGATGTGTGATATAATAAAATAGTCAGTACTACTCTCTCTTTTGATAAATGCTGGCTGAAGACTGCTGGTACTTGTGAAATATGCAAGTTACTGAGTTAAAAACTTAGTGGTCTCAGACGGCTTGTGCCTTACAATGGGTAAAAGTCCCTAGGGTTGGAAAGAAAGAAAAAACTCAAAAACCCCTGCTATCTGCACAATGTGAACAGTACTTTGGTACAAAAACCTGCAACCAGAGACTCCCCCCAAACCCTACTTAGAAAGAAAACTAAACCACTAGTTATGCTGACTGCTATTTTTAACATGACAGTAACAAAAAGTGTGAAGACAGCATTCACTGTTTTCAAGACAAAGTTGGCTTAATTTTGCTCTGTGGTAAATTGGCTCATTGGGCTTTATTAAGGAGCAGATCCAATCAAGGCAACGGCAACTATTGTTTAGCTTAAGATTGAGTAATACTCCTTGTATTTCTCATTATGCCATGCAAGATTAGGCACAGTGGACCGATCCTCTGCCTGTCTTCATTACTTGTGATCCAGAGTTCTTGCTGACTCTTTTGAGCTGGGTCCCTACATTGCTTAGACGGTATGAAGGGACATGGATAACAAAAGAAAACATAACAGTTTTAGTTAATTGAGCGGCTTGTTGCTATGACATGTCACCTGCCTGGCCGTCAGCAGAGAACGGACAGTGCCAGCACTTGACAGACACAAAAACATTCACTCAAGCATCTCTGCCTTGCTAGGTTTCCAAAGAGAAGGATACAATGAAATATTTGACAATTGTAATCTAGACTAAACTCCGTTCTAATTCTACCCCCCACCCCTCCCCCCCCCCCCAAAAAAAAAGAAGCATCTTTTGTTGTTGAAGACATCATTAATGCTCTGTACAGAGAAAACCTGACAATCAGAAAACACAGTACTGTAGAAGCATTGAGAGAAATCTAACAGCTAGACAGCCATGTAATTGATTTTTTAAAATTCTGTAACACTTTAATAAAATTCTTAAAATGTCTGTGGTCAGTGTTCAATACCTACTTTGAAGCCCCATTCATTTCGCAACCACAAGGTACGGAATAAAAAGTTAAATGTCATGAAAAAAACCTAAAACCCAAAAG
This sequence comes from Melibe viridis, assembly GCA_039654465.1. Lineage (NCBI taxonomy): Eukaryota > Metazoa > Mollusca > Gastropoda > Nudibranchia > Dendronotidae > Melibe > Melibe viridis. Next base: position 27,635 of record JBCIKM010520055.1, on the reverse strand, counting down.
ATCTTAATTATGAAGTGAATCACTTTTTACAATAGCAAAGGAAGAAAGAAGAGTCCAACCTATTTCTAATTCAATTCACTCATGACAGGATCTCCACTTTTATTCAACCTTTAGAATAAAAAAAAAACCCACACATCTCAGACAAAAATATTCACACACAAAATTTGTTTCAATTTGTTAGGATTGGAGCATCAAAACCCATAAACCAAACCCAAAAACCTCGCCAACTTTGCATATACACTAATTTTTCGCTTCAAGTGAACTTAAAGTCATTTAATTGAATGGCAGTGGTTGGTTTGCTTAGAAGAGGTTTTAGGGCTCCACGACAAACGAGGGTCATAGAAGGACCCAAGGGGAAAGTTGGATGATAGAACTAGTTTAAAAAGAGAACAGGTCAAACCATAAACAGTAGTTGGGGTTCAATGGTAAATTCATCATATTATAATAGTCCATGAGAACAATGTGACTGCATTCATAAATGGTGTAGCAATCGGGGCATCATGATTTCAAGTGACATCACCCTTCAAAGGAAACCTATTTACAAAGGACAATCTTAACAATTCAAAGCATATTTCAATTTATATCAATGACAAAGAGAGGGAATTCATTATTGTTTGTTTGTTTGTACAATCCTAATTTTTTTTAAAAATCACATCCCAGTCATCAAGGATTCTTCTTGGGCTGCTGGAAATAGCGCAGGGAATTTGGGAAGCGTTCCGAGTTGAAATCGCTGTCCGTTGTGATGCGTGTCTCCACCAGGCTTTGCACTTCCTGCTCGAGCTCCTCCTGCAGCTCCTTCTCCTCGGAGGCTTCATGCAGCATGTTCTGCTCCGAGCTGATAGGCTCCACTCCCGCCACTCTAGCTGCCCGGGCAATGGCGGAGGGGAGGTAGCGTGGCATGTTGCCCATTTCTCCCGCATGCTCCAGCACCATCATCTATAGGATTGTAAATTAAAAATTAAAAAAGAACTGTTATAAATACTAGCAAGTTGTTTATCCCTCAGCCACCAACACCAACAACCCTTGTACAGAGTCGTTAATAGAGGGTAGAAATCACCGGGAATAATTGTTTTCCATGGGGAAGGAGTTTCAAATAGATTATTAAGACCCTGTTAGGTGATATAATTCAATTCACCTGACTAGTATACTTACGGCTGTCGTACGGTGTTTCTTCTTTACCAAACACTCCGGTCACGGTGACTGTACTGCATTTCAGGTTACTTACCTAACCAGTCTATGGGAGCTGAAAGGCACGACTTAACTGTCAAATCTAAAAATTCCTGGATTGTCTTGCAGCCCATTGCACGTTGTCGGGCAGGCAAAATCAGTAGTTTTATGAATTTATTTAAATGACCATTTAGTTTAGGCACTAAACCAAAAATAAACCCTTCAAATGTTGTAGATGAAGTGACTTAAACACCAGAGACGACCAACCAACAAAAAAAGTCTGAGCGTAAGCCGCTCCATACTATTTGCCGCAGCGTCGCCGATCGGAGAAAAAAGTTGCAGCTTACAGTCAAAGGATTACAGTAAGTAATGGAGGGGAGAAGACACAGGGAATCCTAGAAATTCCAAATAAAAAAGAAGTGATGAACAGCAATATCGGTACTGTGTCAAAAGAAGCACAAGACGAAACCACATAGAAAGGGAAAATTAAACAGTGGAATTCGGATGAAGTCAACACCTCGAGACCAAGAAAAAGTGTTGACTTTAAGCAAGTTTGACTTCATCAATTTGTAAAGATTGAATGAAAAATATGTGTGAGTATCACAATACATAATGGCCCTTTTTGCTTCTTTGGGTGAATTTGTTTTGCTTCGGGTTTTTTTAAGTTAGTTATTTGTGTGTGCATGTGTTTGTGTGTTACATTGTAATTTTCCCCAGACAAAGCGAAGTTTGGGTAAAAGTGCTTTGTGTTTTGTTTTGTTTTCTTGTTTAACAACAGGGCAAATGCTATGAATAAACCAGCAACAGATTCCTCTGTAAAGGAAATAAATTGTCTCTGAAAACGTGGTCACTGCAGTCCAGATATGGCCCAGACTCAAACAATGAATCTCTGGATTGCTGCTCCAGCGTGCTAACCATTACTATCCTTCCTAGACTGTCACCCTATTGAGAAAATTTATATTACTTGAAACCTTTCTTCTTTAGCACAAAAGTGGGCAGTGCCCGCATAATGAAACAAAAAAGACAATAACAAGAACAGAGCTGCTCTGCTAATTTGACGTAATGGAGAGGAGCAGACATTATGAATCATAGAAATTCTGTCTTGTCCTTTTCTTGATAACATAATAGTAGTAAATAGCACTATTTATCATCAATCCTTTCACAGCATGCCATGGTCAGCACTAGCAATACAGCAATATATTATTTACTCACACTTTCACTTAGAAGGAGTCAAACTGTTCAATACATGAAATGAAATTACTACGTTCACCAATGAGAGATTGCAAGCCTCTTTTTTAAGTAAATCTGTTCACATAGACTGAAGATGGGAAATTTATTCCCCACCCCCCTACCCCCTCCCTGCCATCATCACACTGTCAGTACTGACCATGAAGTAGGTTTTGACTAGATTGGTTGTTGCCTTTTCAATGTGCTTCATTGGTTTATCTACTGTGGAGCTGCACTACAGCCGATGCCTGGGTCAGCCTAATTTAGGAACAAAATTTCCCCTTTGGAATTGAATGGAGAATCTTTTAAATTTATTTCATTGTGAATAAACTTAATTGTCAGTAAAATCTACAATCGTGTGGGCAAAAATAATCATATGGAGAATCGTTTACATTTCATTGTGAACAATATTAAAATCTACAAACGAGCGAGTTTTTTTCCCCCCGTCTCCAATGCTCATATATCAGACAGACTAGTTATGTGCTAGACAAGCTGTGAGGGAATCACATGTCTACGTATAACATACTCGTCTCCTTTTGGCAGGCAGGCCCTGGATGTAGGCGTCGCTGTGTGGACCCTGCGGTCTGGCCTCCTTCTGACGCTCCACGTCCTGGTTGATCACCGGAATCCAGTCCTGGAACACATCACAAAGACACCAGCACTCATCATACCATTTTGTTCAGTTTTGTTTTGTTTGTCCAAAGCTTATGATTTATCATGTGTTAAAAAATATATCATTAAACTAAATGCATGAATCAATGAAGGAGTGAGTGCTTATATTATGAAATGTTACCCACAATTTTGCTTATAAGTCCATTCAAGACCAAATAACACAACTACCACTAACACAGACGAGCTGCCCAACCAGAGTTGAGACTATTTTAATTGATTCAATAAACATGAAACACCTAACAATTAACTTCCCATGAATTTCCTGAGGAGACACACATATTCTCCCAGCGTAGAGGAAATAACCCGGCTTGACCAAATGACTAGTCCATACTAAAATAAAGTATCCATAAGTCCAACGTATCCATATATTGACAAAGATGAATTATAAAAATACTAAAAAGCACAGACATGATGAATCTTTCAGATTTCATATAATTTAATTTGTTAAATTTACAATATTGTCACCAGAGACATCGCCAATGTCACATCAGTCATTTTCACTTTTGATTGCTTATCACCTACAAATTCGACGTCACTTTCCTAAAAATAATTTCCAAATTCATCAACTGGCAAAGATCTGTTTGAAAATTGAAAGTCATTACTTAAAAAATTGTAGCACTGGCTTGAATCGTTACGGCCATTGGAAAAGAGAAAACGAAAGTGGAACACTTCTCATTTCCAGTTCAGATATGCACATTTGCTAAACATGCTGTTTTGTCATGTGAAATAGTGATTGTAGAGACTACAGCTTACGGTATAGCTAGCGCGCAATCTGAAACTAACCAGTAATGGCCAATATGGGAAGTGAGAGGTTAATATGATGATACAGGCAGCGTGCTCGGTAGCCACAAATACAGAGTAAAGCAACACAATAAAAGACACGAGATGTTTGAAATACCTGAGGTACAATGTTCTGCCAGTGGTTTGCTGCCAGGATGCCCTCCCCTGACCCGCCCACGGCCCCTGCAGTGTTTGAGGCAAGGGAAGTGGATGCGATCTGCTTGGGGCGGGCAGCGGGGGTCGTGGGGGTGGGGTTGAGGGCAGGGGGACGACTGGAGAACTCTTCAGAGGCGTCCACAAACTCGTTGCCCGAGTCGGCATCTTTGGTTGGACACTGTGTTCTGGGGACCTGCAGAAGGCAGCACAGCAGGGGGTGGGGGATGGAATGAATGCTCGTGAAGAGGGCATGAGACAATCTAATCATAATGATGACTATGCTAACAAGGATAATAATACAGACATAGTGATAGTGGTAATAATAAATGTAATCCTGATAGAGCTAAGGTCATATGATGCAAGAACTTGAAATAGCAAAACGCTTTTTCAGGGTTCCCACTCAAAAGACATCTCAAAAGACATCTCAAAATTCAAGACCTAAGAATTTTTTTAAAGACCGGTATTTTGAGAAGATAAATACGAGCAATACACCCACGGAATAAATTTACTAGAGCCATAAAGTCAATATTATCCTTTGATTTGGCAGTGTAATTTAGTAACTCTTAATTGCTCCCTGATTACACCATCATATTCATTACTTAGATAATATGATCTCGAAATGAAATTAAGGGTCACTGAGACCGAGAAACAATCAGAAGTATCAATAATACTGAATGGTTTTGATAAACAAAAAAAACCACCAAACCCTCCCTCCTAAAAAACAAACAAATAACACTTTTAAGAAAACTTAACTAAGGAATTCTTACAACTTTTGGATATTATATCCGCAGACCTTAAAAAGACGTATTGAAGGAACTACTACTCTTTCATATTGACTTTTCCACGTGTCAAATTTTGACGTGTCATATTTTGTCTTAAATGTAAGATGGGGACAGAAAAAAAAGAAATAGAAGATTGACATCCAGATTGAGTATTTATGAATCACTCTGATTTACAAAGACTGAGTCAAGCATAACGCATCTGTCTTACAAGACCTTGTGGTACTTAAATTGTCAAAACGAAAGTAGCTTAATTTTAAACAAATGAGAGCCAATCATAACCTTCAGTACAAAAATAACATATGGGTGTTGCTATGTCCTCTTTTTGTAACTAACTTGTCTCGCTGATATTCTATATTACAAAAATTATAGAGAAAGATATTTATTTCTTTACTTTTTAAAAAACTATTATTATCTCATCATTTTTACTGTGGGTTCTCTGAGCTGCTGATAAATTTTTCCAACCACGATCGCCAAATTTTCAAGACCATTCTGATTTTCAAGACCGTTTTTTCATGATCAGGAGAAAATTTGCAAAATTCCGGACTTAAAATTTCTGTAAAAATGCGAATTGTGTGTCTTTTAAATCCCCCAAAATTGCTAAAATTAAAATAGAAAGTCTGGAAAACTAAAAAATCTTATTATAGGGGCACTTTTCTTGAATGGAAAGAAACCATTTCACTTACATCCAAGTGATTCCTTGAGAGTGAGAGCAATTTTAGAATCCCATTACAGACTTTGAAAGTAATATTACCCCATGCTACATAATGAAGACATTAAAAATGACTGCCATACAGTTACGGCAGCAATAGTTGTCCCAAACCAATCAACAAGCACTTCACCTTAGCTCTTGGAGGCAGTGAGGAGGGTGAAGCAGACACCTCCATGGGAACAGGATTGCTGTTGCTGTTGGAGGTGCTGTTGCTGTCTGGTGCTGGCGGTGCAGCATTGGTCGTAGCCTGGGACGCCGGAGGTCTTCGACTGTCTGTGGCTTCTGCCGCAGCGGCCGGGGTGCGCTGCCCTCTGTTGCAGACTCTGGGTCTGGGAGGGGTAGGTGTGGTGGTGGTAGGGGTGGGAGTGGTGGTGGTAGATGGGGTGGTGGCCTGAGGTGGGGAGGAGGAGGAAGGGGAGTCTTGCACCGGAGCAGCAGGAGGTGCTGGCGCTGGTGCTGGTTCTTGGCAGACTGCCTCACTGTGGAATCATACACAGGGCAAGCCTCACTATGACAAGATGAATGAATTTATTTTTATCATCGCAAGGTTGGAACTATAATGCACGAAGAAAGTTAATAGGCTGTTAAAGGTCTAAAACTGTATATACAACCTTGATAACTTTTTTTAACTGCCCACCAATCAGCAACAAATGAAATGAAACCTTGACATTTCAAATTTTGTTGATTTATGATGGTTTTTATTAACCGCTTTACTGTTATCAATAATGTCATGGACAGACACCCCAAAAGCATTTGCTGTGCAGAATTACCATGTGTTTGTATCATCGAATAAGAAAGAATATAATAGCTAAGGAACTAGAAGACATAAAGATTCTTTTTTTTTTTTTTGTCCATCTGTCTTTGCATGTATCTGTGTGCCTGATATTCTCCACTATGATTTTTCACAGAGACAGTCCACTTGGATTGTGTTCGAGCTGCTAAAAGTAATCACTATCAACTGCTTTTTTTTTTTTTTTTCAGGTTCTGTCACTGGCTGTGTTTCATGACAATCCGATGACATTTGGGCACTACTGACTCGCTGGTCATTCATTACACATGGTGATTCTTGCATCAGTGGTTATTTGATAGAGTAGTGATCTACCTCTTTCGATCCAAATTTTAGAGACTAGAGGGAGACTTTTAGGACACATTCTACGCCACGACAAAGAAATACCAGCAAAAAAAGCAATGAACTCATTCTTCACACCTTCCAGACAAAGCAAATTCAGAGGCAGACCACCCACAAACATACATACGGCTCTCAACAAAGACCTCAAAAGACTTGAGAATTACAACATCAAGCTGAAAACAAAAGATGACCTGTCCTTCCTAACATCATTGGCAGAGGATAGAGACGAATGGAGAAAATTCACACACGGAATAAAAGAAGCAGCCGAGGCGTCCCAGTCTGTTGATTAGGAAGCGAACGGCCTTAAGTCAAGTCAGTAAGTCAAGTCAAGTGATCTACATTTGATTGGGTGTCAATTTCACTGCGGTACCTAGTTCAACTTTTGATTGCTACTGAATTTTAGGGAGATAAATCAAAATGAAAGAAAGCGCCTCAGCAATGGATTTTGAGAAGAGGTGCTAAAGACCTTCCTCTCTGTGCTTGGCCTGTCAGATACCACAACCTCTCTGTGTATGACTTTTCTATTTGGGGTATATCCACAAGAGACAAAGTTTATGTTCCACCACTACTCACAATAGGTATCAATGACTTTTAAGAATCGAACAACAGCAGCAATTTACACGGTCGGCCATGACAGTGACATACTGAAGCACTTGTGGGAGGAATTCTGATATCAGCTTGTCGTGTCCCACGCAAACAACAGTGGTGGCCACATTGAGCATAAGTAAAACATGAAATAAAACTGTCATGTGTATATAAAACACGTATTCATACTGGAGATTTGTAATTTTTTAGTTTTTGACACATCAAGTGATGGATTTGCCATATTCTTTCCTTATATATTTGGCTTCCAATCTTTCTCAATAATTTACCATGGACTGCAAAACTCGGTGGAGTATCAAGAAATTCTAAGCCCATCACTAAGGGAGAACCGAGGAATGGTGAGGACTAAGAAAACCAGGAAAGCCTGATGGAAGCTTTCCTGGCTTGGGATCCCCTCTTGATGAACACTTGCTGATTACTCACTGAATGCAAGCAAAAACATAGAGGAGCATAGTTGATGAGCAGACGGGGGTCCTAAATAGAGAACAACTGTATTGTGTGTGGTGAGTGAGATCCCTATTAAGTCAAAGACGGCAGGCATGAATAGTCAATCATTCCTATTTTGTACTGGCCTTAATTTCAAATCCCTGTGTTTATCCGAGTGTGTAGTCATGCTCTTTTTTTATTATCACACTGGTATACATCCAGAGGGTCTTGCTGTGTTGTTGGCTTCAGTCTCTTGATCCTGCCACATCAGCATGAGCCTCTTCATTTCCTATTCATTCTCCCTTCTCCATGATCTGGGGTGCCCTCCTCATCTTTTTCCACTGTACTTTTTTTTTTTTCTTGGGGGGAGGGGGGGTCTATTTAAAAATGTCTACAAAAATATTCCAGCAATTGAAAAAACAAATTAAATTGTAATTTTGCTTTTCTACTTTGTAGGTATTAAAACGCATTAATCGTCTTGTATCCCCTTCCTAAAGTACATTAGGGGTACGAAATAGGATGGGAAATTTCCTTATGTCGGCTACTCACCCTGACCGTGCTACGAATCTGAGGATGTCTGTCTCGGGAACGGGGTGGTTGCGGTGGAAGGAGGAGAGGATATCCTGGACAGAGCTGCTCATCCACATGGTGATGGCGGGGTTCAGGTCCCTTGTCATGCGGGGCTACACACACACACACACACACACACACACACACACACACACACACACACACACACACAGAGGAAAACAAATCAGCATTATTTACTAACTCTTCCAGCACTGAGTAACAACTAAGTCAGTCGCCAAATTTTACTGCAGTTTTCTACTAAAAAATTCTGCATGAAGGGGTTTTTTAATTCTATGCAGGGTGTAAGTCAAGAATCCAGACTGCATTGGGCATATTGACAACATCTCTGTTCCATAAATTATAGATAATGCAATCCTAATTTAAAACATTCACAACCAAGGTCATCAGATGTGTCACATTTTTTAATTTTTTAATTGAGATACAGAGGTCCATTCAGTCCAGTGTGGATTCCTCTTCATTTGTGTTGTTAATGAGAATGTGACATGAAGTCCAATTTTGAGGTCAATTGAGAATATTATTATCATTTCGAAAAACCTTCACAAGGTTTATTCACTTTCATCATCATGTTTTAAGCGCTGAGGATTTCCCTGGTTTATGGTCAGCAACAAAAATGTTAAAAAATAAGACACTGTATGCAGTTCTCTAAACCATGTTCTGCCTAAGCATACAAGAGAACCTCTCCGCATTACATATTATACGTACACAACACACAAAGACAAACAGACAGATAGACAGACACATACACACACATGCCTAGGCATACAGGAGATCCCATCTGCATTACATATTATATGCATGCAACACACAAAGATAAACATGCAGGACAGACACATACACACACACACACACACAGAGAAAGAGACAGACTAATACATTTTGTTTGGCCTCAAGTCTCTTCGCAATACAATTACATATGATAGACAACAAGCATACAACATGAGAAGATACAAGCCACGTATTGGTTTAGGCGTGTTACAATATTTCGGAGAGAAAATGTATACAACCAGGGGAGACCTCCAAGCTTTAAGCGCATATAGCAACATTTTGTTTTGGATATGAGCTTTATAAATGTTATGCATTATTATTATCATTATTACATCCATCTCCAACAGGATGAGGTTAGTGAGATTAAGTGTTTTAACTATATGCATGATGCATATAATGGCTGTGGCTACAGAAAGGACAGCAGAACCAGAAATTTAGCAGTATGTATACACACACACACACACACACACACACACACACACACACACACACACACACAAACTCACACCTACACACACTCACCATGTACTGCTGTAGCATAGCATTGAACCCTTCCTGCCCATTGCGGATACAGTACACACACAGTGCCACGTTCTCTGCCATCATCCACATCCACTGCTGGTACAGCTCCTGACCAAAGGCCTCCGCACCGGCTGCAGCCACAGGTATGGACAGGAAATATAAACAATGATATCATTAATCATCATCATCATCATCATCAACATCATCATCATCAACCTCAGCATTATTTAGTTCGTTATCCATATCTCATTATACCGCCTTAGCAGTGTCAGGACTCAGGTCCAAAGAGCTAGGAAAACCTCTGGATTCCAAGAAATGAAGACAGGCAGATGATCAATCACAATGTCTAATCTTGCATGGCATAATGAGCAATACATATATGGGCTATTATTCAATCTTATGCCAAACAATAGCTGCTGTTGCCTTGGTGTTATCTGCTCAATGAGGAAGACCAATGAGCTGATTTACCTCAAGGCAGCCTCAGTACTATCATAATGCAAATCTCAAAAAAAATCGTTTTCATTATCAACCACATAAGTACCTGCTGGCTACAATCACACAAACAGACACACAAAGTAATTTGCATGAATAAAGAAATAAAAGAAAATTTTAAGATGTAGAAAAGATTTTTACTTGAAACAAATGGAAAACATTCCTCTCAAAATTTCAAATACAGTTATTTTAAACAGTAAGGTCAGCTTCACTCTTCCCGTTTTAAAAGAACAACAGACAACTAAATGATGCCAATCGGGATAAATCATTTGAAACCCTAAAAAATTTTCATTTGAATGAGTATTGGTTTATTAGTAAAACTCTTATAGCGTGACCGTTACAAAGCAACAACAAAAAAGCGCTTAAAAATTGTCTGATCACAACTTCAGCAGCACATACACTCTTTTCCTAAAGAAAGTTCAAGTTGAACTTTCCCAAATAAAGCTCCCAATTTAGAAGCTATTTACAAACAATGCATATAAATGGAAACAATGGGAAATTCTATTTCGAATGACATCCTTTTATTAAAACAAAGACTCTGGATAAAGGAGTTATAACCTTTAAAAATTAGCCTATGAATAAGGAGCTCTGCAAAACGCGCATATTTGCTGACATTCTCATAGCAGCGTGCCTTTGCCTTAGTGGAGGCAGATTTAAATGATTATTTCACTCATGTCAATGTCCTGCTGCACAAAGCAGGCATTTCTCAAAACTTCATAAGTGGAAATAGCACGGCTACCATCAACTGTCCCGCACCAAATCAGGATCTGAATCAGACTGAGGAGAGGAGTCCAATCAAACGACATTTGAAGAAATGTAAATTTCAATTCAACTTTAATGCTTTATTCTTAATTGAGAAAAGATGTCTAGTTTAACATTGTCAATGCACAAAAGACTGACAGCACAAAAGAAGGTACAGAGATCCTGCATCAAAGTCTGACAATGGGGTATAACGAATAAAAAGTAAAGCAAGTTTTTCAATGTTAGAATTTTGCATTTGAAATCAGACAATTTTCAAGTGTTGCTTTGTGACTGTTACAGTCTGAGGGCCTAACTAATAAACAAGCACTCAATCAAAATTCCGAGTCATTCAAATGATATATCCTGGTTGGTCTTATGTTTTTCTAATAAAAAAAACAGAACGAATATGAACTAAATTTTGGAAATGACTGTATGTATCAATAGAGAAATGAAAAAAAAAAAAAAAAGGCAACTGAAAAATAATTAAAAACACCTAATGAATGAACGTTTTTACTTTACCCATATATAATTACTAAATATCCAATGAATGCTGAAGAATTCTAAAGCCTAAATAAAATCACACACACATTCCTATAGCAATGATTGTCCCTTCCTGATGAATCTCTGAGGCACAAGGCAAGCCCAAGAGCAGGAAACAGGAAGACATCTAGGGCAGACTGAGGACCACCTCCATTCCACGCTACACGTTAAAACAATGGAAGAAGTGGGCAGTCTGTCTGACCCTAGGCACTATTATGTAGCGCAAGCCTTAAAGACGACAACAAACTCTCGTAGCGTGCCATCCTCTGGTCTCGCGCAGGATATAATAACTTAAGTAATGGAGGGGAGCAGCTATAGTAAAATGGGTCAGCACGCTGGACCAGTAATCCAGAGTCCCAGCCAGACTATTTTACACAAGTTACTTTTTTTCCTTATTGACCTTTCTCTGTGGCTCCATCTTGTCCTTCTTTTGACATTGTGCTTAAACGACTATTTATCACTGACATATTAATTTGGAATTTATATAACGATACAGATGACAGCATGCGGTCAGAGCATTTCATTTTATCAAAATGCGAAGCATTTCTTCTATAACCCTGGGCTGCCCATAATAGCAAGCTCACATAGTATCATATCCATAAATATCTTACAAAAGAAACAGATAAAAATTAGTGACAAACCTGGGGAGTCTGACATGATGGTGTCAATGATTTTACCCAGGTGATAACGCAGGCAGCTACGTATGGACTCTGCCATGTCCACACATGGTCGAACTTCCACACATCCCTGGGGGGAGGGGGAAACAGGATAAACCACAATAAGTAGAAAACCATCTGACCACAGGACAAAGCACAACAAGTAAGAAACCAACAACAACCAGCAACCAAGACAACCAGCCATGATATTACAAAACAAAATTATTACCAAGAAAGGAATCAACTAATTTAATCTGAGAAATTTTTTGGCAGTGAAGTTACATTTACCAGACAAAACACATCTCAATCCTCTTCAAAATAAAGCTGAAAAGATTTTAGGAATTGGTCATGTTCACTACATTTTTTAAACTCGTCTTTCTGAATTTGTTCCTATTGCAATTCCTCTGATACAAAACAAAGTTTCCTACAATTTTCAGAATCTCTAGACATCATTTCACAGAGTTATTCTAAAAAAAAATGTTGGGTAGTATTTTTTTTTATCAATATATTACACATTATGCAAGTAAATACAAAGAATAAATAAAGAGCCTCACAGTGATAAATTCGATTTCCGAGTTCATGTCCTCCACGGCTGAATTGACAACATTCTCCCTGGAGTCGCCATGGCGAGCAATGCGCCGCTGCACAAAATGGCGCAGGGGTGTGCGGAGTAGACCTATGACCCTGGTGTTCCCCATCACCAGGGAGAAGAGGTCTGTCAGACGGATGTGGGGTGCCACATTCTCTATCAGGCCCTGCACAAAACTCGGCTCTGACTGGTCTGAGAAGGAAAAGAATATAAAATAAAAAATTTATTTTGCCAGACATTACTTTAGTTAGTCATGTGGAGAATGAATGTAGTCGAACCATCAGAACATTGGACAAGTCAATCAACAGTGGGTTAAGAATTTAACCCCCTGACTGCGGGAGAAGTGAAATTCCGTGGGGAAAACCCAATTTCTAGCCATTCTTTAACTGCGGGAGTAGGCCATGTCCAATTCACGGGATGAGCGGGTAAGGACTAGGTTGCGGCCTTGTTTACCCTATGAGATTTTACGAGAGAAGTCATATGGCTATGATGTTGATCTCATTCTATATTAAAAGAAATTGTTGGTTTTTGAGACCGATTTCACAACTGCTAAAATTTCTTTTCGAAACAAAAATTTACACTTTTTTAAAAATGTAAAGTAAAAATCTATCAATATGCTTTGTGCATAAATTTATTATTTCTTTCTTTCATTATCTTTACTTTTAATACCTTTCGGTGTAAGGTTTAATTGCTATGTATAAACTTTTACCACTTATCTCAGAGTCTAGTAAGGACATCCTTGAGTTGGGCATTGTCTAATTTCTCTGAACTAAATACTTTCGGAGAAGCAGGCTGGTTACACACTGTCCCCTAGGCAAGTGGTGAGAGTACCACCTACGCCTCTTGCCAGGCTTTCCCCATCGAGTCTGGCTTTTCATTTAAAGCCTGTCCATTATGGTTGAACCTATGGCATAACCTTTAAAATCATCAGGCCGCGCAGGCTTCTCCAACACGCCAAGGCAGGGAACATTGGAGATGTTAAATATACTCATAAAATTTAATTTTGAGCTTTAAAACTATTTTTTTCTAGATATAACAGAAAAATGTTAAATCTGCTAATCGTTACTGCATCATTTTGAGTTTGTAACTCAATAGATACCTAGATAAAAACTATCATTTCGAGCTCTGTTCTTCCACCTTTCCAATGATATCAGGTGTGCTTATAAGAAACAGGATTTTGTTGTTGCAGTGAACCACTTTGGACCTGAACATCACAAAACTGACCCCCGTAGGCAGCGCCGCTGTGAGCAGTCAGCAAATTCTTATAACATAACAGCAAGCGAGCAGCCAAGGAGTTCAGCAAAACTGTCATTGTTTGATGTAAAGAGTCTATGTGTTATGAATAAACACTGTTTAAGAAAATCTTGTAATTAAAAATGACATGATAACAAGGGGAATCTCCTTGCTTTATGACGTAAGACAATAGTAACTTTCATTTTTTTATGTGTGTAAGTTCTACATCAGGAGAACCTGCTACATGATTTTGGGGGTTAACTGCCAGCACCAGTTCAGAGTTTTCTAAACGCATCTCATTGGAAACACTAATAATAATAAGAGACTCACAGAGACAGGGAGCGATAGAGAGTTAAAAGAGAGAAAGGAGAAGTACACAGTAGTTTCCAACCCACCGTTGTTTCCTTGGACCCCCAACTGACTTGAGAACTGCTGGAAAATGTCAGCTAGTGTGCCACCCATGGGGTTGATGGGGAGTGGTGGGATGGGAGCAGCAGATGTGCTGCCTGTGGTGCCAGGTGGCGGCGGAGCTGATGATGCCGGGCTGCTGATGGTTGTGGCAGTGGTAGTGGTGCCAGTAGAGCCATCACTGCCAGTGTTGTTGTTCTGCCTTCCGGCTGGGGAGCTGTTGCTGTTGGGGGGTGGTTGGTTCTGTTACCACGGCAATATAGAGAAGAAAAGAAAAAAAAAGATTTTAAAACTTTTGTAAAAAGAAGTCAAAGGAAAATAATTGCAATTATTACAACACCGCTGGAGATGTGATCTATCGAATGCTGCTGAAAGTCAAATGGACAAACAAAAGAAACAACAATGTCAGCGTACTCACAGAATTAATGACCTGGAGACAAGTATTTACAATTGTGAACGAGCCAAGATTCCAGGCCTCAGTATTGCAGGGAAATGTTGAAAAGGAGACAAGAAAATGAGGCAGTGTATCATTTAAGTACGAAGCAAACAACAAAATGAAATTGCAGGAATTGGATGTCTGCAAGACAGAACAGGACAGGAGGAAACAGAGACAGATTGTGAAGACGACTGAATTGGCAGCCAACACTGATGCTGATAACGCTGACAGGCGGTTATAACATGAAGTTGGTCCACAGCCATCACTACATACTCTCAAACAAATACTGCTTGGCTGCTGCATAAAAATGGTAGATTGACAATTGTGCTTCAAGTGCAAAGGACGGAACAAAATGAATGCCTTATGACCAAAATGAAGCCATCCATAATTTTGCCCAAACTTTCGAGCTCTGGGTGGTAAAAAAAACAACTAAACTAATGGTGTGAGAGAGTCTTGGGTAGTTAGTTACGTATCTGCTATGACTTTGAGTCAAACGTTTTAGGTAGGTCCCAAGATCTTGGCGCTTCACCATCCATCCTTGATGTATGACAAACATAATAATGACACAAAGGACAATCAATAAAAACAGCCCATTAGACTTAAGTCACCATTTCCTTGGTCACAGGCAATGTTCTTTACAACCATAGGGAAACCTCTGATCATATCTTTCTAGCCATCTCCTATTGCTTGTGTTTTTATTGCATAAATTGTAGTAAGATTATAGACAGCAGGCAGTCGAACACAAGCTCACAAGAAGAGAGTGGAAATCGGTGGGACGCGCTTTGAAAAGGCAAATGGAAACCAAAGCTGGAGAATGTCAACAATCAAACCTACAAGGAAAAAGATCAGCAGGGAGCCCCAAGGGATATGGAGTGCAGACTTTGAAAATGGAATGAAGAGGCTTGGGGTGACATGGAGGGCTGAAGGACCAAGAGAGTGAAACCAAGGGTGACTTCCCACAGATGAGAGCTGAGTGGTAAATAGGAGGAGGAGGAGGAGGAAGAAGTAAAAGTGAAGAAGAAAAAAAAAGGAGGAGAAGAAGAAGAAGAAGAAGAAGAAGAAGAAGAAGAGAAAAGAAAAGGAATTGTCTGAAAGAAGACTCACAGGGTTGGCAGCTGCTCCCATCATGTTGGTGATGAGGGAGGTCAGATCCATCATGATGGGGGGACCCCCTGGAGGTCCCCCAGGACCCCCTGCCTGCTGGGGGGGTCTGACCCCTCCAGCAGCACCCCCCATCAGGTTGGCCAGCATCTGCATGGGGTTGAACGGCGGCATACCAAAGTTGGGCACACCCCCTTGAGGGCTGGCTGTGTTGGATGAAGCCGTCTGGCTGGTGTTGGTAGTGGTGTTGCTGGTGCTGGTGGTGGTGTTGGTGTTGTTGCCAGTTGGTGGCGAGGTCCGATTGCCACTATTGTTGTTACTGCTGCGGGCATGTTGGTGAACTGGACAGCGACGACGACGGGGACGGCCACAACATTTACATATGCGACAGGTGCATCGGACAAAAGGGGGATCTTTGTATTAGCTCAGACAACGTAGATGCGTCGTTGGGATTTGTCAACAAAATTCTAAATAACGTGCTGCCAGTGATTCATACAATAAAGTGGAACGAGATGAAACTATCATGAATTCAAAGAATTATCAATTATGCAAACAACTACACTATAATTTCCCTAAAAGTCAAGGGCAAATAAATTTTATTTGTTTAAGCACAATTTCAGTTTCATGTTCTTTTGATGACCAGTCAATGTGTAAGCGTATTTGCTATCAGTTTAAAGTACTTCCATTTTTGAAGTTTTTTGTTTTGTTTTGCTGTGTCTTTGTGGTTTTTGTTGGTTTTTTGTTGTTCTCTTTTGTTTGTTTGTTTTTTTTGGGGGGGAGTGGGCTCTATTTAAAAATGTCTGCAAAAATATTCCAGCAATTAAAAATAAATAATTAAATTGTACTTTTGTTTTTCTACTTTGTAGGTATTAAAGAGACAGGACATGCATTAATCTTCTTGTATCTAGCATTTAAGGAATTGTCCCTTCATGGTCCAAAATGCATTTCATTTGAGTTTTAATCAGACATTTCAAGCACGTTATTGTCATTTCAAATAGAAAAAAAATTATACAGGCATCTTCGTATGTCTTCATATGTACAGTACATAGAAAGTGCCTTGTTATTGTTTAATGGGCCTGGTATTCATCAATAGCAGCACTGTTTCTGTCACGCATTAATAGTATTAGAGTATTCAGGACACAAATGTATAAAAGATATGTGTGGCAGCCAGGGAAAAGGACGGACTAGAAAGAAAATACAGTTTTCTAAATTTGGTTCTCTTTAAATTTCAAAGGCTGCAGATTGTAATACTTTAAAAAATTTTCAATTATCTTCAAGAGATAATTATTTTGTGATTTTTTAATAAGATGGGTGTCAATGGGTATTGTTTATGAGAAAATGGCTGACAAAGATTATGAACTTGAAGTACCAAGTGGATGTAGATTTCCGCCAAGCGTTACAATGAAAAGTGTTTTAAAAAAAGGAATGGGTTAAATTTTTTACCTTCATTGTCTTCAATATCTGAGACAACTGAATTCCTCCTTGACTAGCTAAT
Organism: Melibe viridis; assembly: GCA_039654465.1. Lineage (NCBI taxonomy): Eukaryota > Metazoa > Mollusca > Gastropoda > Nudibranchia > Dendronotidae > Melibe > Melibe viridis. The sequence goes on along the minus strand of JBCIKM010520055.1, from coordinate 10,415 downwards.
GCATCAATTCTTGGCCAAAATAGATGTCTAGTTAGACCGTTTAAAAGTTTCTTTTGGTCATGTTGAATTAGCTGACATTGAATAAAGCTCCAATATCAAAAACCGAGTAGGGATTGGTTAAACAAAACGAAAAAGTATATTTCTTTTCATCCATTGATATAAGTAATGTAGAGTTTTGACTTCTCAGTAGCTTCATTTGTTGAGTCAATTGATCAACAGGCTCTTCGAACTGCACAATGAATCGAGACTAGCCTGGACTAGACGTCTAGACCTATCTTGTTTTGAGTCTACACTCAAGTACCAAGGTTTTACCAGCATAAAACAACTAAATTGTTATTTATGTATGAAAAAATAGCCAGAAAAAACATTAAAAGATGGTTTCTTTTTTAAATTTCAAGATTTTAATTTGAAAGGCCGGCAATGAATTTGTTGTTGTTGTTATGCTTTTTAAACAAGTTTGTGGTGTAAATAGTCAAATAAATTAGTATTTTGTCTGAAAAAAGATGTTAAACTCAGCACAAAATTTATTCAGGTGGGCTTTTGCACTCATTCAACAGTAAAATATGGACATGCAAGCAAAACGATCATAGTAAACTTGAAAAGAACCGCATCAAGAGGGTGCATTCAGTTACCAGCTTACACAAAGGGAACCAAATAATGGGATTTCTGCACACTTGGTCTATTTTTAGAGCTGAGGGAAATTCCAAAAGAGTAGTATGTCATTCAATAGTAGTAGTAGCCAAAACTGGCACAAAAATCATTCGTCGATCATCAGTTTATGAACTGAACTAGCATCAAATAACTTTGAATTACACCAACTTAGCACTGATTTTAAAGCCTGATAATTTCAGAGATGATAAATTAATTATTTTTTTAACATTTGACGATAAAAAACCTGAAAATCACTGATGACCCTGACTTGACTAAATTAGCCTGTATCTCGACTGAGTGATTTGCGTCAAGTCCAGTTTTCCCTTGCGGCCACAATATAATATGCAAAATGATTGGCAACTCTGCCTTTGGTCACCACCACCACCCCTTCCCACACCCCCTCCTCAACACTCACCTTGTTGTCCCACCTGCCCAATGATGTCTCCAACCATCCCAGACACCATGGTGCTCAGGTTAGGCACCTGCATGGACAAGGACAATATAAATAAAATTAATAAAATTATATAAATTCCTTTAGTTTCCAGGTAATGTAACAGACAATAGTTATAAAATTAATATAATTAAATGAATCCCTTTGGTATCCTGGTAATGTGAAGGATAATAGAAAAAAATTAATAAAATTATATTATTAATCCCTTTGGTATCCAGGTAATGTAAAGGACAATAGAAATAAGATTAATAAAACTATATGCCGTGTGGAAAATTGGCTCATTGGTTTTTATTAATGAGCAGATTCCACCATGAAAACAGCAACTATTGTTTGGCTTAAGATCGAGAAATATCCCTTGTATGCCGCGCAAGATTAGGCGTGGTGGACCAATTCTCTGCCTGTCTTCATTTGCGATTCGGAGTTTTTCCCGACTCCTTGGAGCTGGGTCCCGACACTGCTTAGGCAGTATGAAGGGATATGGATAACAAAATAACAAAACAAAACAAAATTATATAAAATCCTCTGGTATCCGTATAATGTAAGCACTCATTGAGTCACGAAGCCTGCTTGAACAGCTTATAGCACTGTAGGTAACTGGTGAAAGAAGGCAGCATGGAAATGAGAGAAGTGAGAGATGAAAGTAGTGGGAGCAAAAGCAGAGAATGGCTAGGAAGTAGATCTAGATTGAGATGATTGGCAAGGAACATTAGGGTCACGGGCAAACAATAAGATGTGAGGAACTCAAGGGGTTCATGAGGTTTAATAGTCACATGGTGGATTGCTTGCGCCGTCGGTAAGGCACTGCACTCCCATGCTAAAAAAGGGTCCTTGTGCTGACCACACTGCAGCACTGCACTGGGTTGTCCCAGTTTTCCTTTGTACAGACCCCAGGGACAAATTTTCCCCTTGGGATTAATCAAAGGAATCTTATTTGGTCATTTACTTATATTATTCATTTCATTTTACATAGCACACTCAATCCAACCACGGCCCTGCACAAATCTCACCTGTTGTTGTCCTCCTTGATGGCGCGCATTGCGGGCAGCCTGTCTGGCAGTCTGTGACATATAGTGGTGCGAGGTACACGGCAGGAAAAGGTCCACGAACCCCCGGCCATGGTGAGCTCCACCCCCTCCGTTGGCCCCCTGTCTGCCAGCCCCCTGAGGGGGTCTGGGGTGGGGGTGTCGCACCCCAATGGGGTAAGGGGTGGGCCGACCTGTTCTGTTGATGAACACTGGCCTGGGGACGGATGTGGGTCGGTTGGCATGGGTGGTGTTATTACTGGGGTTGTGGGACGAGAAAAAAAAAAGAAAGGAGAGAATTCATGAACAAGATATTTTTTAAAACCTGAAAAACAGCTTTGCTTTTCTAACCATTCACAGATTGGGACCTCAACTTGTTTTCAATAAGGAAAGGCTGCAGGAAGCAATAACGTTACTATGGGATAGTATAAAAAGTGAGAGGAAAGAGACAAACTTCTCAGAAGACCAGAAGCTTCCATGTGATCCAATTTTTTCTTTTTTACATTGATATAATCCAATGATTAAATCTTCAGTGTTCTAAACGGTCATTTGCCATTACGATAAATTGTCTAAGGTCATCCTTTTCTCTTTCCAGCTCTTTCTTACTTAAACACTCTCTCTCTATGTCTTTCTCTTTCCATCTCCCTGACTCTCTATCTAAATATGTCTTTCTTTAAGACACTCTCACTTTCCTTCTTCTTTGCCCTGTGACTATCCTACTCCTAACCCACACACTAACCGTGTTCCTGACTTTCTAGCTTTTTATGTCTTTCATTAGAACACTGTTTTTCCCCTCCCTCGCCCACTCTCTCCACCTCTGGCTCCATATCTCTCCCCTGTAGGTTTCTCACAGCACACACATGCACACAACCACACACACACACACACACATACACACACACACATACACGCACCTGTTGGTTGAGGGTGCGGAGCTGCTGGCAGGATTTGCAGCAGAGGATGCAGCAGGCGTTTGTTGCTGCTGTGGAGTGGAACTGGCACGACTTTGAGTGGTAGGGGGCGGCCCTGTTTGGAAAAAGAAACACAGAGGACATGAGAAAAAATGTTTTAAGTCAAGTATAGCATATTATATACTGTCATCATTGCACCTCAAGCCGGTTTCCCTGGCAGAAAACCAACACATAGGACATTATGGATATTTATGGAGGAACACATTTGAAGTAGATTCTACCTTCAACTGTCTCCCTGGCAACACTCAAGACACTTTGTGGTCAGAGTGTGTTGGTGGATGTGTTAAAAGAGATACAGCAACACTCACCTTGTGGTCTAGGTGTGTGTTGGTATATGTTACAAGAGATACATAACAACACTAACCTTGTGGTCTAGGTATGTATTGGTAGATGTGTTACAAGAGATACACAGCAACACTCACCTTGTGCTCTAAGTGTGTGTAAGTGGATGTGTTACAAAGAAATACTCCCCTTGTGGCCTGGGTGTGTATTGGCGGATGCATTACACAGCCATACTCACCTTGTTGTTTAGGTGTGTGTTGGTGGATGTGTTATACAGCCATACTCACCTTGTAGTCTGGGTGTGTGTTGGTGGATGAGTTACAAGGCAAAACTCACCTTGTGGTCTGGGACTGTGTTGGTGGATGTGTTACACAGAAATACTCGCCTTGTAGTCTAGGTGTGTGTTGGTGGGTGTTTCACATGGCAACACTCACCTTGTGGCCTGGGTGTGTGTTGGTGGATGTGGATGCCTCCCATCGGGCCTGGGTGCAGCACGTTGACCTGGACTGGGTCACCTGGATTCACACCTGGACACACACACACACACAAACATAAAGTAGGAGGTAAAGAGATGGAGTCATCTTTGTAAGAGGCTGTCATATCAATTCTAGCGTGATGGATTTTCTTATCTAAACCTAAACAAATTTTGAGGAGAAAGCACAAATCCAGTGGCCAAAGCAGCTCAAACGTCATGGGCAGAGTTGCGGAAGACCTGCCAGAACTGTCTTCTTCAGTTATATCAAGAGACGGATAGAAAACAGTATAACTGTCGATATACCTGTGTAAGGCCCATCAAGAACAAATCAAGTTCTCATGGGCCATAGGTAGAACTGTCTGTTTCAGCCTTACTAGATTCTCAGTGGAATCAAGAGGCATCAGTCAAGTTCGTTAAACTAAACTAATGAAAAAGTCCCCAGCGTATTATATCTGTATACAGGAGTTTCTGGCAAATCCAAACCAGGCTGAAAAAAAAATCCCTCCTGCCTTGCCCTAGCCTCTTGGCTTTAATCCCTTTTGTTAGATCCCATGTAAAACCCTAACACAGCATAATTCAGGGTTGGAAAGAAACCGAACATTAACAAAAAAACTGGCAAATAATATCTAAAACCCTTCCTGCATAATCAAAGGCAAAGATTTATATGTACAATCTTGAGTGAAAGGCAAGCCCTGAATTTGAATCACCTGGTTTTTTTTTAAATCAAATTCACAGATGCTCAAGAATCAATTGAAGCCCCATCCCTGTAAAAAGAAAGGACAAAATTGGTGGTAATCCCAAAATTTAAAAAAAATTTTTTACTTAATAAAAACTTACCCTTAATGGTATGATAAATAGCTTAAAGAACAGATACAAAAGCAGGAAATCTGCGGATCCGCGGAAGATTTTATCAACACTGCTCGTTCTTACTGTGATGTAATCAAGGCATTGATTGACATTGTCCACAATTGGAATGTATGTATGTGTGTATCTGATAGATTCCAATATTTTATCCCAGTCTCACTAAGCTGGGAAAGAAGTAATCTTGGCGCATTCTAGGTTGGATGCTGGAATAGTATAATTTTAATTCCCCCCCCCCCCTATTTTTTTTTTTTAGGATTGTATTGATTTTATGGCTCCTGATTATGTACTTGCCAATGATTATGTCAACCTTAACATTAACTGTAAATACTGACGTGTAAAGGATCTGTGCTCTTAACATAAAACTTAAAGTAATGACCAGTTTTTGTGTAGCCAAATGCCTCGGAAGTTTCCTGGCTGTTCTACTCACCGTGATTGGTCAAGATGGACTGTACAATGTTCTGCAGCATGCCCCGGGGCAGGCCGGGCACGTTGGGTAAATTGCCCACACCCATTGTGCCCCCAATGTTGACATTGGTGGTGGGGCCTACAGAGAAACCAGCTGTTGCGTTACTGCTCGTGGCTGGCCGTTGTGTGGAGGAGGAGGAAGAGGAGGAAGAGGAAGAAGAGGAGGTAGTCGTGGTTCCCGATGTCACATTTGCAGCAGTGCTGGTTGCTGTGGTAACCGGGGGCTGGTTTGGAGCCGAAGCGGGCACAATGGAGATGGTGGTACTGGCAGCTGGAGCCCCCGCCATTTCAAAATCTGGTCAGGGTTAAACACAGGAAGAAATAGAGTATATATCAATAATGGTATTCATCATAAAAACAGTAATCACAATATCAATGACTCATCCTGTGGTAAATTTACTCATTGGTCTTTCTCAAAGAGCAGATACCACCAAAGCAACAACTACTATTGTTTGGCTTAAGATCGAGTAATACCCCAATTGTATTGCTCAAAATACCACGCAAGATTAGACACGGTGGACTGATCATCTGCCTGTCTTCATTTCTTGTGACCCAGAGTCTTTCCCAGCTGGGTCCCAACACTGCTAAGGCGGTATGAAGGGATATGGATAACAAAACAAAATATATCAGTGACAGTGTACATCCCATTCCTGAAATTATATATATTATTTATATTCCTGCATTCTGTCACTCACACCTATATGAGAGAAATTATGAAGAAAAAAAACCAAAAAGCACAGGTTTACTATCGTTTCATTAATAATTTTACATGATAAATTGAGGAAACAAAGAAAACATCCAGAAAATTAATCAAATCTTCTTAAATTTGATCTACAGACTTACGCATAACTTCATCAGGAGAATTCTGAACACTGCCAAAGGAAATAACATCCTCAATCTGAAATACAAGAGAAGAGAAAGCCTGCCATGAAAATGGAGAGCACCCATGCTGATCAAAATAAATTCTGATCAAACTAGGCAAGAATAAAATATGTTCCTTGTAAGAACAATTTGTTTCTTGCTTATCTGTTCATCTTATCTAAAATGAAAACAACATAATTCTCAAGGATATTCGTGGACAATGACCAAACCAGATCTCATAAAAAAGAAAGTCACTTGTGGAATTGGAGTGTAAACAGCTGTCAGAAATTGCCGTGGCAGAATGACTTAAACGACAGAAAATGTTTTAAATGTCAAGCACTGCCAAGGCCACCACAGGCTGAAGCAAGGTTCGCCTACAGTTCTAGGAGCCAATCACATACCCTGATCTCGTCTACATTTGATGACAGAGGTGCTGCTGCTGGTGGCGGTGGCACGCTGTTTGGCGCATTTCCTGTTCCCGCTGCTGACCCCGATCCGGGCTGCTGGGCAGCAGGTTGTCCTCTTCCCGTGTTGCCACTTTCAGCAGCGTTTGGGTCCATTTGACGCGCTCTGAAGTTCATCTGGAAAGGTCAAAGGTAAAGTTTTTAATTTAAATGATTAAACTGGGAATCTTAAAAAAAAAAAAAACAACAACTGAAATCCACTGAAATGTTCATCCATAATGAAGATTGCTGGATGACACATCAGGGTTATAGAGGTACCCAAGGGAAGGAAAAGTAAGACAATAGAATTATTCAAAATCGAGAAGACATTACACAGCAGAGAGATGATTTACACAGACCTGTAAATGACCATTTGAAAAATTGACTGAACTTTTCCGCAACCAGGAAATCATTCATAACCCATTCCAAACTCACAGAGATGCATAAAAATAACAAGTGTAAGCAAATAAAATGTCAGTATTGGCATCATTGACATTTAAATAAAATAATGATAATAAAGATAAACAACGTTGCTAGAAGTTAAAAAAATAATGTGGAAAAAATGTAGGTAGAGACCTACCTGATTTACTCACACTAGGTGTCATGTGGGAAAAGGTGATTTATTGGAAGGGGGTTTTTTTCTGCAGAGGCTCCATTTGAATTATTTTATTTCAAACTAAATTTTTATAGGGATCTATTTGATTGAGCATGACGAATTCCCGTACTTCCAGTCAGCTCCACTGTTATCAGCCTCTGGCAGCAATATTATGAGCAGGCGATTTAAAAAGGGAATGTTCTTAATTAATACAGTTTAGTAAAATGTCACCATAACGGTCTTGATTTTCTAACCATAAATGCTTGAATTTCAACAATCCCTTGGATAGTTTTAAAAAATCTTTGTCCAGGTTTGTTTACTTCCTCACTCTCACCAATGCCTCTCACTTGTGGTGCCCTGTGCTCCCAAGTCAATCCAGGTCAATTATCTTCATACTGGAAGTTGTTCCCATTATAATTAATGATTCAAAAAAAGTCAGTCCAAATCTTATTTTGTTCGGTCACTCTCTGTTATTACTAATTCAGACGACTGGATGGAAAAATTGGGTGTTGGCTTAATGGCGCTCTTATAAACGTGACTGTGACCTCTCGGTAGCCTGCTTTTGTGTGACATGCCAACAGTTAGGGCTCTGCGCGAGGGAAGAGAGCTGGAGCTGCCCAGCACAGTTTGTGCGGCTGGTTTGCACTAACTAGCACTACAAGCATGCGTACCTTTTAATTATAGTGTACATAAAAGACAAGAAAATCATGTTCAGGTGGATAAGTAAAAATAATGGTAAAAGTGGTTTGTAGGCAGAGAGATATGAGCATGGTACGGGAATTGACAAATTTGAATGAAAAGACAAATAGAAAACTTCATAAGCTGAATTGCAATGAGGTGAATGTTTTTGGACAAAAATCAGTCAACTGACTGAAGATTTACAGGTCTGTATTTACGCTAAAAAAAAAAGTATCATCTCTCAAAGCAGATATCAACGGCATAGAGGGATCATTTATAATTACAAATAATATCATCTTATGACGTTTAATCAAATAAAAGTCTTCCAGTAAAATAATCATCATCATACGTGGATGGGGATTGCCATGGTGTTGGTACCAGTCATGGCAAATGGGGACAGCGGGGTTGCAGTGGCTTGTCGCGGTGCATCCGCATGCATGTCCACCATGACGTCACTCAGGTTGTGCATCACGTGACTCATGGCATGCACCGCCTCCATCACACGGTTAGCCACTTCCTGGGCATTGCGGGCATCCTATTGGGGGGGGGGGGGAGGGTGAGACACACACACAAAACAAGACATTTTTTGCTTATTTATAAATGGTTTTCAGGCCCCATGACACATCATAAAGGTCATAGAGAGACCCATATAATAAGAAAAACAGATATTTGTTTGTTTGTTTATTCGTGGCTTCAGAGCCCCAAGACACACAAGGGTCATTGATGTTTATTTGTGCTTTTAGGACCCCAAGACACACAAGGGTCATAGAGGAACAAACAAATATGTAATATATACCTGAATAATGCCCTGTGGTAAATTGGCTCATCGGTCTCCCTCAATGAGCAGATACCGCCAAGCCATCAGCAACTACAGTTTGGCTTAAGATCAAGTAATACCACATAGGTATTGCTCATTATGCTACACAAGATTAGGCACAGTTGAACGATCACCTTCCTGTCTTCATTTCTTGTGATCCAGAGTCTTTCCCAGCTTGGGTCCCAAAACTGCTAAGGCGGTATGAAGGGATATGGATAACAAAACAAAACAAGATTAGGCACTGTGGACTGATCATCTGCCCATCTTCATTTCTTGTGATCCAGAGGTTTTCCCACCTCCCTGACTCTGCCAAGGTGCTATTAAGGGATATGGATATAACTGAATAAGATAGGAAAAGTAAGGGTCCGACACAAAGGAAAATAGTGAGGCTGAAGAGTATCATTTTCAGTGGAGAAAAGAGATTATAAATCTCCAACATCAGCATTGAGTACTTGGCTCGCTGAGAATATGAGGTATCTCATTTAAAAATGTCAACATACTTTTAAGAGGATGGTACAAGAAACAGTTACAATTAGAGGGCAGGAGCGAAGAGTTACATTATTCTGTTTATAAAGATCAGGAAAAGGACAGAACAGTCTATGGCATCCAACTAATGGTGTGAAACTATCAAAACTTAGAAATTGTCAGCTACAATCACATATGAATCCTTGTAAGAAAAAAAACAAACTTCCTAAATATCTAATACATGGAACATATGCACGGGAATTTAGATAAAAAAAGCTTTTAATTATTTAATGCAACTTCCTTGTCATATTATCTGTGAGCCTATAACAAAAGAAATACAGTTACTTTCTAAAGTATGTCTATTTCATATAAATTCAAATGACTGCAAAAAGTGTTGTGAGCAAGACAGCATACTTACCTGGGAAGAGGCAGGATAGTTCTCCTCATTGCGGAGGTAGTTCCGGTACATACGGATGTGAGGAGCAATGCGACCACTCATCACAAGGACTCTGTCCAGGAAATCTGCAAGTTCTGTGGCTGACAAACCCCTGAAATGGAAAAAAAAAAAAACAAAGTAAATCTGTATTGTCCACAAAAACAATGGTAATTCTTTGTTTAACATAGCAAAGAGCACATAAGTGAACACACCCACAATATACAAAACAATGGCCACAACCCTTAACAGCACAATGGTTCAGGAAGACGCTGAATCATTAAAGCTCCTCCATTGTGTACGAAAGTTACACTGTAATCTAACTTGAGAAACTACAATTATGAAACAAAAAGCATGCGCAGTGGCCCATGAATGGTGAACTAGGCACAATAGTTGCCTCCAACCACAATTCTGTAGTGGCTAGAACACAGATAGTTTGGCCTTGCAAGTAAATCAACACCAATACAACGATTAACATTTCAGCAAAAGCAGTAGCAATAAAACTCACTCCTGGGTAGGTTCCTGACTCCTGGAATTTGCTTCCTGAGTCTGAGACGATGCCGTCTGTCGGGAGTCGTTGCCACCAGCTGCAGTCTGTCCCGAGGTAGCAGATGATGTGTCCATCTGTTCCTGCCCCTCCTGCTGCGATGAACTGGTGGCTTCCTCTGTATCAGCAGGGGGGCACTGCTCAGCTGTAATGCCTGTTCTTTGCTGCAGAAGAAAGATGAAAAAAAGGTTATTCCATAAAAGTGAGAGAGATTGACTGGTCCAGTGGAAAGAGAGATTGAAGAGCTTTGGATTTAAATCAAAGTGAGAGACAGGAGTGGGTAAGGAGGGAAGGAGGACTGGATGGATGGATGGATGGATGGATGAAGAGAGAGAGAGAGAGAGAGAGAGAGAGAGAGAGAGAGAGAGAGAGAGAGAGAGAGAGAGAGAGAGAGA
>JBCIKM010519944.1:0-19037 GCA_039654465.1 Melibe viridis | reverse complement strand
ATATTCGTCAGTCGATTCGTCTTTCATTACTAAATCATATACTTAACGCAAGGCAAAGATTAATAATAATAAAAATTATCTACACAGTGCATGATCCAACCTATTATTTTTTTATAATTGGAGGTTTTTGGGCTCCAGGACACACAAGAGTTATAGAGGAGGTCAGGGGAAAGTAAGATGATATAAGTAGCTCAAAGAGGGAACAGATCAAATCACAAACTGCAGAGAGATGTTTTAAAATAAATTTTTTTTTTATCATATATCATCTCTCAAAACACATCTCAACACCATCGTGAGATGATTTACAATGACAAAAAATATCTCTTACTAAAAACATCAATGGCCGTCACCAATAACATCATATGGTCCAGGAAGACCCAGGATCTCTAAACCCCCTGTACAAAAGTACTAGGTGCGTTTAACTTGTGTGATTTTATTTGTTTTTGTGTGTTTTTTTTGTTGTTTTAGGGTCCCATGATATACGAGGGTCATAGAGGAGCCCAGAGGAAAGCAAGATGATAGAGTTCATTTAAAGAGGGAACAGATCAAACCACAAACAGAAGAGAGACGATTTACACTAAAAAATAAATATCATCCCTCAAAACATATAGACGCCACAGAGATATGAGTTACAATGACAAAAAATATCATATCTCATTACAAAAATAAGCAATGGCCATCATTTATGACAGCATAATGGTTCAGAAGACCTAGGATCTTTGAACCTCCTTTGCGTTCAAAAGTGCTCAGTACGTTTAACTTGTGACCCTGCAGTAATGTGCCAAAAGGCGTGAATTAAGGATGACCACTGAGTTTGCAAACAAGACAACGAAAACAGGACATCATAGATTAGGGGAAAAAATAAGATGACAGATTCGGTGTAAAAGAAAAGAAACCGAAGTAGAAGTGCCCACAAGGGACACCCACCAATCACCCACTGATCCAACCTAGAGGAGGACTGTCCAGGCCATGGTGCCCCCAGAATCATCGTTACATGATTTGTGATTCTTCCAGATTCGTCAAGGAGAGTCTTGATAACTGGCTGCTGTGGGCAGTGAAAACTGAGGTTATGGTTCAATGCAGCAGAACACTCTGCAGGTGTGCTAGAAAAGAATAAACAACTTATAGTTCTTTCCTTTGCACCTTGTCCATTTATAGACATTATAGTATAGAGTGACTTCCTAGACCCCTCTGCCCCACGTCACACCACTACAACGGGGGGTGGGGGGCAGGGTGGGGGGGGGGGGCGTCTCATCCGGCTCGTCCAACTGTGATGCAGAGATGGATTTGCCCATTCTTAGGGATGCAGCAAACAAATTTGCGTACCAAATGGGATCTGCCATTTGTGGTTAGGGGAAGCTCACCTTGTCGGGCATATTTCTTTCCCTAAAAATGCTATTAATGCTTTTGATGGTCTATTTATGTTAATTAGATATGTATGTACAATTTCCTTATTATAAGACAATTATTCAGTTAAGGCTTTTTAGATTGTAATGAAGATTTCTTGTTTTTCTCATGAATATGAGATTCTTTAAGTTTTTATTGTATAAAACTGGTCTTTCTTTTCAAATTTCAAGAGTAATTCCACAACAAGTAATGAAAACTTGTCATCAAATTCGAAAGAGGCCAAAGACACAGTGGATAAAATACTTCACCAAAGAGTTCATTTTCAAGTAAGCTTTATAATATCATTCTATTGGTCAATATGTACTGAGAGTAAATATGCTTCAAAGCTTTTCCATTTAAGAATTTTTAAAGGAGATCGTTATTCAAATACAATTTACATTATCTAGGAATTTTGTGTATTTAAAAAAAAATTCTCAGTGAAAGATTATTTCTTGTGAGTTTGAATTTCCCCTTTCCCTCTCAATTTTTTTTGTGTGATCTGGAAAGACTCTTTAAGACATGTTTGTTAAGATTTGCCTTTTACCCCTTTTTAAAACTCATTATCTTAATTTACAACATCTGTGTATGAACTTTTCCAATATTTATAATGTGATTTACTATCATCTGTATTTTGTATCTATTTGGTTTGTCTGTTTATTTGTTGCTTTAGGCCCCCACAATACACTAGGTTCCCAGAGAAGCCCAGGGGAAAATTGTTTTGTTTATGTACAAAACCTACTTAGTACGTTTAACTTGTGACCCTGGAGTTATGTACCAATATGCATGAAATAGGTGATGACCAATAAATACCAAACAAGTCAAAACAAAGTCAGGATACACAAGAAAGAAAAGGGGAAAAGTAAGACTATAGCTTCAGTTTAAAAGAAAAGAAACAGAAGTAGAAGTGCCCACCAGGGACACCCACCAACTGCCTGCATATCTATATATGTGGTAGGTTATAAAAGATAATAAAATTGCAAGACAAAAAGTGTTTTTAGTTGATGATATTTAGAGTGTGTTTATTTTTTCTTATCACCAGGTGTATTACTTAGGCTTGGTACCAGAGATTAATTTGACAAATTCTAAAAAAAGAGATACTGAAGCTCAACTGATTGATATTGTGGAAGAAAACCAGGTAATTATCAAATGAAATAGCATTAAATCAACATTTTCATGTTTGATTTTTATCTTTTATTTCAGAATTCTTAGCTTTCTTTCAATATGATCACTATTGTAATCAAATAAAATAGCAATAAATCAACATTTTCATATGTTTTTTTTTTTTTGTTTTTTTCTGAATTCCTAGATGTCTTTCAGAATGATCTCTGTTGTAATCAACATGTTCAGACAAAGTATAAAAAGATTTAATGAGGAAATTTTTCCACTTGAAGTTAAAAAAGTTAGATTCAGATGCTGTTGAAAAGAAAGCCTGAGGGATAATTGTTCTTTTTTTTCAAATGCAGATTGATGGCACATTACAAGTGACCGCCACAGAGGAAAATAAAGTTGTTATGAATGTTTCCAGACATGGGATAAAAGTGTTAGACATAGCCGGAAAAGTGAGATTTATTGTGATTTTCCCATTTATTTGTTTGTTTGCTTGCATATGGCTGTTTTGTTTGTCCCAAGGAGAGAGCAATCTGATGTGTTTGTCAACCCATGTACATTGCACTCCAGATTTGCTGTCTGCTAATGTAAGGCTCTCGACTCTCAGTTGTTACTGGTCTGAACAGCCTGGGGCAAATTTTTTTTTTCTTTATGTAGAGGTAAAAATTCACTACGCTCCCACTGTCATGTTATAGAGCCAATCCTGATACCATGGCACTAGTATCAGAGACTATTTTTTGCCTCCGTTGTCATAACATTGGAAAACCATTCTGTTTCACAGCAAGAAAATAAAACTTTGGAATCCATAGAAAAAGAAAAATATTTTCATTGAAAAAACTTTCATTGAATTAGATAATAGGATATATCTTTATTTCTTTTGATGCTCTCTTTATTTCTTTAATGTTCACTAAACATATTCTATGATAACACTTAGCCAAATAAATCTGATTCCATTTTTTTTCACACAGGAAGTTTTGCAGCGTCACCCTCTGCATACCATTGCCCAATTGACAGAATACAGTGATGGGTTTGGAAGGCAGAATATTGCGGTAAAAATTGGACAAGTGGGAAAAAATGTGAACCAGTGCTATGTTTTTCAGTGCCATTCAGAGGTGAGATTATCCAAGAAAACCACTGAATTGCACTGCCTAGTTTGAAATTGTCACTGGCTGAAGTGGTTGTTTGTTTATCAGTGGTTTTTGGGTCCTATGACACAGAAGGGTCACAGAGGAGCCCAGGGGAAAGTAAGATGACAGAATTTGTTCAAAGAGCAAACAGATCAAAACACAAACAGCAGAGAGATGATTTACACTAAAAAATTAATATCATCTCTCAAAATACAAACAATGAAAAAAAATCATCTCTCCCCCCAAAAAAAGCAATTGCCATCACTCATGACAGCATAATAGTTTCAGTAAGACCCAATATCTTTAAACCCCCTGTGTGTACAAAAGTACTCCGTACATTTAACTTGTGACTGAGCAGTTCAAAAGGCATCAAATAAGGGATGACCATTGAGTTGCAAACGAGACAATAAAAACAGGACATCATAGAAAAGGGGAAAAAGTAAGATGATAGATTCAGTATAAAAGATAAGAAACAGAAGGGACAACCACTAACCACCCACAGGTTACCTTGTGGCCTTGGAATTATATACCAAAAGACATGAAATAGGAGATGATCACTGAAATCCAACAAAACAACAAAAACAGATTGCAAAAGGAAAGGGGAAAAAGCAAGGCAAAAGCTTCAGTGTAAAAGAATAAAAACAAAAGTAGAAGAGCCCACCTGTGACTCCTATCAGCGCAGGGGACCTACTTATATGCCTGAGTCCCTGTGTGGGGCAGAAGAGATGGGACAAAAGCCTCAGTTAAAAAAACAAAAAAGAAAAGTAGAAGAAATTCATTGAGGACTCTCACCAATAACAGGCTGAAGTATTTGTCAGACAATGAATGGTAAATTATTCCAACTTGTATTTTTAAAAACAGTTTCTATTCATGCTTGCCAGGCATTTAAAAGGACGGATCAATACTTTCAAAAACAAAACAAAATTAGAACTGGTTTTTATTTTAATTAATTTACATGTATCTTTTGTATCACAAAGCAAGAAAGTTGGATTATTCTCAAAGAGAGAATAAATGTTCCACTTTTTTGGTGCCCCGTTGCCCCCCCCCCCCCCCCCCTAAACAAAGTCATTTTTTTGTTTCTTTTTTTTAATAGTTTAAAAAAAAAATTTTTTTTTACACAGGACCAAGCTCAAGCCATATGTCAGTGCATGAGACGTATCTTTGATGCAATCACAGCAAAGTCTTGATATTGTTTGACTATTTTGTATCTAATGTCAAGATTGGCTGGGGGAAGTACAAGGATGAAGCGGGGGAGGGGGGGGGGGGTGAGCGAGGGACAGAGATGCCAACCAGTACGAAAAATACGAATTTTTGAGGCAAATACAAAAATACGATCATGGGGTGAAAAATACAAATTTTCGGTATCCCTCTGATTCTGTGAACTCCTTCAAATGTCTGGTTTATTAAGCGGTAAACTCAGTATCATTTCACATACTTGGTATTCGATTTCCTTTCTCAGAATGTTGTTCCTGAACTGACTATTAAGTATTTTATTAGTCATACCTTATCGGTATAATAAAAAAGGAGGGTGAATACTATCCCATTATCGTAGCCGTTGCCCAGGCCGTATGAAAGATTCTTTCAGGGTTCCTACCAGGTCAGGAATTTTATTTTAGAGAAAAAAACAAAACAAGAAGGGAAAATGTAGTCAGGTTCGGGGGAAAAAAGCGAAAAGGTGCTCATTTTCCGCAGTCGGGCAATTACAACAGCCCGTTAAGGTTGCAAATGTGGCCTGTGGGCCAAAAATTTGACTCACAGGACTGTTATCGAATCTTGGGAGAACCCACAATGCCACTTTGGCCAAAAGACAATTAATTAATGAGTGGGTGTAATATAGGGAAGCGATGTGATGTAGAATGATGTAAGTGGATATTTCATTCTTTGCTTTTAGATATATTACAATTGGATTACTGCCCTATCTTTTCACATTTGAGAGGGAGGGAGGGGGAGGGAGAGAGAGAGAGAGAGAGAGAGAGAGGGAGGGAGGGATAGAGAGATAGATGGAGGGAGGGAGGGAGGGAGGGGAGGGAGAGAGAGAGAGAGAGAGAGAGACAGAGAGAGAGAGAGAGAGAGTATTGATCTCCACAAAAGCAGTGTGAAGTATCCTCTATGACTATACCAAACCCTGTAAGTCAGAAGAAAATTGGTTTATTTCTTTTTGTAAAAAAAAAATAAAATTCACTTCAATCTTCCCTATAAATTTAACAGTGTGCAAAAAAGCTTTGAAATAGTGTAAATAAGTCACAAAGCCAAGCTCTGTCAACCTCGCCAACCATGTTGACTTTGTGAGCTTCCTTTGCACTGTGCATCATTGAGACGTTAAAATTTTAATAAATTTTTTCACTTCTGTAAAAGTTTTATCAAAGACACATACATGGTTTTGTATTTTCACCCACTGAATGATTATCAACAATTAAAAATTTCACATTTTAAATACCATGTTTTCCATGTTGCTTGTGAAGTATGTACATAATGAAATGTTTTAACTGAATAAAAATATCTGATGGAATGGTTAAAATTTTTTGTTAAAATAAATTCATAGAGCTAAATAGTTGATGGAGAAAAAAAATGCTCCAAAATAAATGATTGTAAATTTCTATGTGATTGCTAAATTGCAATGGCATTGACACAAATCCCTTTAAAAAGAAACCAGTTAAAATGAATAAGAATTAAAAAGTCAAAATATTCTTCAAAAAAGCTGCTTCTGTCAATAGGTAGCAAAGGAAAGTAATCAGAGAAGTACAAAGTTGGGCAGAATATAATATTTACTATTTGCCTTGAATCTTTTTTTTTTTTTTTTTCTTTTTAGTCACTGTCGCATTATGTTATTGATTCCTTTGTCTTTTTTTCCCCAAGATTCTTTTTTTTTTTTGTAAATCAATTTGAAATGTCAGTTGCATTATTCTCGCTGTTATTTTCATGAATATTTTGTGGGGGCATGGGTGTTAGCTTTGGTGGGCATGAGCTAAATGCATAATCACCAATACTATTTTCCAAGGGCTTGACAGGAGATAGTACGGGCATGTCACTCTCAGACGTAGATATGGACGATTTTTTAAAATCTTGAGGGGATTTTTTACTGGTTGTCATTGGATTTGAATACTGTTTACCTTTTTGAAACTGATGATGTACTGATATTTCTGGTTTATCTGATTGTATTTTGGTCCCACAGTTTGGAAGAGGAGCACCGTGATTTGAATTCAGAATTTTCATGTCCTCTTCTACAGATGTGGTAAACAGCCTGTCTTTTTCAGTGTTGCAGCTTGTCTCTTTTGAAAGCTTGTGTTGAGGAATGATTTTTCCTGAAAAAGGATTTTTTCTTACAACATTTGGAAGTGTTCCAAATGATGGTGAGTGATTTTTGAATTCCACCATGGGTGAGGAGAACTTTTGAATACTGAAGAAGCCATTACCTGGTTTGAGATTATAATCCTGGAAATTATTTTTTGGGGGCGATTCGAATTTTGGAATTTTGTTATTGGAAAGGTCAAAAGGAAATGGTGTTGACAGTGCCTCAAACAAGTTCCTTTGTACACAATCGCTGTACTTGATTGCCTGAGGAGATGGAAGCACAGCAACTTCAGTTTTGATTTTTGAGTCAGGATTTTTATGCACTTTTGTCTTTTTTCTTAGTTTGTCCTTTTTTCTCCTTTTTATCTGACCCACAGAGCAGTCTGCACTGAGATAAGTGGGCAATTTTTGACAGTCAGAATTTTGCTTAACTCCTGGATAGACTTTTTTCAATAGTATATCCACTGACAGACGGAATTCTTCATCAGAACAGCCTTTTTCAAGGATTCTTTTTCTTTTGCTTTTACTACTACTAAGTTGACTATCTTCTGATTTGTAGCTTTTAACAGGAGAATGCAGAGACATTGTTGGTTCTGAATCAGAGCTGTTTTTGTGCAAAATGTTTTGGAACTCATCAAGTTTTATTTTTGAAAATTCAAATTGAATATTGTCACAAAGGGATATTTCTTCCTCAGAATCTGTAAATATTTTGAGTGGATTTTGTGGGGGTTCCATTTGAGTTCTTTTTTCTTTAAATGCTCTATATTCATCATCACTACTCCCAGCTGTCAGATCTATGAGACTTTCATGGTGTAAAAGATTTGTTCCCAAGAGATTCAGCTTTGGCTTTTGCAAGATTGATATTTTATGTGACTTTGAATGACAGGATACATGTAAATCCTCTTTCAACGACACTTCTTGTTGATCCTCATGACAGAGTCTGCTGGATTTTACTTGTGGATCATGTTGCACCGTTGTTTCATTAGCTCTATCAATTGATCCAGTATTTCTTCCATGATTTGCAGATATATTGATGCTTTCAGTTGCCTTCTTATTCTCTGCACTAGAATCTTTCAAGGTGTCTTTTTCACATTTCACTTTAATGTCTGCCTGAAATGATTTATGGATCTCAAAGTCAAGACGCAATTTCTTTTCTTCTCTAGGTTTTGCATTTTCCTTTGGCATTAAGAAAGACAAATTTCCAGCTTTATTGATGTCATGAATAATAGAGTCAACATCTTTGTATATGTAAGTTTTATTGGATTTCTCTCTATGTTTGTCTCCCATGATGTGCTCTTTGACTGAGCCAATGTAAATCCTGTTGCATAATTCACAGAATCTTGATCTTTTCTTCAGTTTTTGTCTCACAGGTTTTTGAATATTCTGTGATAAGTTTAAAACTTGAACTTCTTGAGTGATTTTTAATGGAAATAGTGATGAGCCTTGCAATAAAGCATGTCTTTCCTCTGATATTGTATGCCTTGGCATTTGTTTAATGAGAGGCATTTCAAGACTTTCTATATCTTCTATTTTGATAAGAGAAAAAGTGGTATTACCTTCTTTGAAAGGCGTATCTAATTTTGATTTGAACAGTTTTGACAATTGCATATTACCCTCTCTCTCAAGAAATTTTCGTAAATCTGTCTTCATTAGATTTAATTCAGAACATGGTTTCTGGGATTTAAATTGATTCTTTGCCTGCGCTTTAACTTCATTACCATGCTGGTCATTATATGTCAACTTTCGTGGAGAGGAACAAATTATTTCAGATGAAGCCATGGATAAACTACCGGTACCTTTTGTTTTTGTTAGTTCCTGAGCTCTCATAAGCATTTGTTTTCCTCTACTAAGAATGGCAGCGTCTTTTATCATGGGGTCTCTGTTTTCATTTGCTTTTGATCTGTAATTCATTGCTGGTTCTGAGTTAGTCCTTTGAAACTTTCTCCTTGGTATTATGTCTGGTTTTCTCATTTTCTTTTCTGCTTTCATTGGGGAATTGTTTTTAATTTTGGATGTAATTTGTTTTGGATTTTCAGGGGTCTCTGGGAGAGACATAGGCTCATGAAAATCTGTCATGTTAGTTGCCACAGCTTTATTAGTTGGAAGCGTTTTGAAAAAACTTGAAATTTTTGTTTGTTTTTTCTTTGTCCTTATAGGTGAATCAGTTATAGATTTGCATTCTTTCTCTCTGTTTCCTGTTTCATGTAAGGCACTGATTGTTTCAATGTAAGAAATCAGTGAGATATTCTCTTGATTGATATTTGTTTTATTTGCTTCTAAACCACTTAGTTCCTGTTTGAACTCAACAGACTCGTCACAGGATTGTTCACTCTCATTTGTCTCCATGTGAGTTATGCTGTCTCTGCATGCTTCTATGACATCTTGATTTGGGGAATTACTTGCCAAAATAGACTTCTGGTAAATATCTAAGTCACTTACAGCATCCAAATTTTCATATTTTCCATTTTCCAATTGCTGTTTACCCATTGAAATATATTCTGTTACTGAATTTGAAGTACACAATTGATTTTCTTGTATTTCATCCTTTTTTTTACTTTTCCATAATTCAGAAATATTTTCCATCAAGAATGCTTCTGGTTTTGTTCCTGTTCCAAAATTGTTTTCAGTGTATTGATCATCAGTTTGTTTTGCCATAGTCATAGCTTTAACCATCTCATTTTCTTTGTGTAAAAGCTGCTCTTTGAGTTGTCCAGGGTTTTCCTGTATTGAAGCGCATGCGTCTTTGTCTGTCTTCAGGTCATAAGATACAGGCAAAGGTTTGTTAGATGGAGTGTGAGGTACCTCAGAAAAGTGCTCTTCTATTTCATCCAAGTTTTGGAATAATGATGCATCCTCCTGGCTGCTAGAGTCACTTTCTCTCTGTCCAAGATTTGAAGCTTCTCTTTCCTGTTTTACTAATGGAGCATCTTTTGTCAAGTCTTTGTTTCCAGCCTGAGCGTTTATTGCAAATCCCAAAACTGACTCCTGGTTTGTCAAGTGGTCTTCATTGAAGCTTTCTTCATGCTGTTGATTTGTAGACTCATTAATTTGTGACATGACTGTTAACTCCATAGAGTCATCATTCAATTGTAGACTCTTGTTGCTTTCTGGAGAGTTTGCATATAAAAGCTGAGAGGATTGCAATACAAGTTGTGATGTCAGTGAAAAAGGTGACTGATAGTTCTCATTTCTTGTTTCAAAAATATTCAATGATCTCTCTTCAGTGTCTTGTGAAACTACCATAATACCGGAGGAAATACTGTCCTTTTGAGTTTCCACTGAATATTCTGTGCCAGAGGAAGGGTTAAAAGGGAGAAGTTTGTCAGTGATGATACGAGTCTCTTGATCACTGCAAATTTTTGAATGAGGGGAAGTTAGCATTTGTCTCATAGGATGGTAGTAGGTTTGTTCCTCAAATTGATGGCTTTCCAAATCTCTCCTTTCACAATATGTTTCTTTTTTTAAGTTATAGTTATCTTTTGAAGAATGCACCATCTGAAGTTGGGCAGAATCAGGAGTTCCTTCTTGGAGGGTTTCAGTTTCAGTCTTTATGATATCTTCTATTTGTTTGATGTGGGAATAAAATGTGTCTGTCTTTTCATTTACTTTGAAATTTGTCATGTTTTCCTTGTAACCTCCAATGGCTTCATGCTCTCCCTTTCCATACTTGTTGGTTTCTTTCTTTATCACTATATCATTTTCTTTGGAAATCAAAACATTTGACACATCTTTCTCCGAGAGGTCTTGCAGGCCAGTTGTCTGAGTGGCACATTTTATTTCCCTTGTGTTCTTATTTGGGGCTTTAAGCATTAAATCTAAATCATTTGAACTCCTTGACACATCCTCATTTGGATCATTCCATGCACTGAGCAAGTGTGCAAGCTTATCAGTTGAATCATTAGTCATCTCTCCTGGAAAGGTACCATTGTTCTGACAGCTTTGGGAGTTTTTGATGTCTGTATTTGATTTCTCGTTTTTTGATCTCAGTTTGACTGCTTCTTGAATATCAGCACTGTGCATAGGAGGAAGGTATGATGAGCTCTCTTTTCTCTCATTCACATTTTGAGTGCTTGGTTTTATGGACAACTGATTCAGACTTTCTGTGGCGTCCTGCTGGTTGTCACTTCTTTTCTCCTCTTCATCTTTATCTACCCATGTTTCATCTATAACCAGGTGCAGTGATGAATCAGAGTCGTCTTCATCATCTGGGTGAAGGTTTGGAAGGGTAGAAGCATCAGATGCAGTATAAAGTGAAGACAGGGATCCAGACTTAGTAATGCAATTATTTGTTTTAGACTCAGACTCTTTAGAGGTGGAAATAAAGTTTTCAGTTTTGCTCTCATATTTTTGCTTCTCAAAAGGCATAGCTATTCCATGAGGGTTTTGAAAAGGTCCTGGAATGGAGCATGCATTATCTGGTATTGTCAGCGTATTGCTGTTGGCAGATGATATCTGTGTATGACACACAGGCAGGTGACTGTCACTGTTGTTTAGGGTCATGGTAGATCTGGGATTATTCTCAACAGCTTGATTAGTGTTTTCTTCCCCGATAATTTGAAGCATGCTGCTAGGGTTATTCTCATATTTTCCATAATCTAATGGCTTAATTTCTGGCTCTGTGAGAATATTCACAGGCTGATTTTGATTTTGAGAGGAATTGGTCTGAATTATGCTGTTACTTGGATTGAAAAGCTCTTGTTGGCTTGAAAAAGCATTAGGTACTGCTGCATTTTGTTGTGCAATATCACTGAAGTTGATGATGTCATAAGATGGAGGAGGTTTAAAATAACTGTTTGTGGTATTGTTTTGCGTGTAGTTATTGTACTGTCTATTTGCATTTTCATTACAAAACTCTAAGTTATTACAGGCAGTCATGCCTTGTTGATCCGGGTGTTCAGATTTACATAATGAATCTTGATTTTGGTTTATGCTTTCAGTTTTGCTGTCCATAGATTGGACATTATTTATTGTTTTGTTTGAATTGAAGTCTGGTATTGATGTAAAGATGTCACAACCTTTTAACTGACTTTCAAAAATTTCAGTTTGTTTTGTTTTGCACCGTTTTTTATTTTGTAACTCGGGAGAGGAAAGGAATCTCTTTTTTGAAAGACTTTTTGATGAATCCAAGGGCACTTTGATGGGAGTTTCTTTAGCAATCAGTATTTCACCATTCTTGACATTTGCACTGGGGAGATAGAGTTGAGTTTTTGGAGCAATGGGTATTTGATCATTTGAGAAAGTTGGATGGCTAAAATTGATTGGAGTCTTTGTAACAACAGGTTTTTCACCAGTGGAGACAATTGCATGGGTTAGATTGATAGGAATTTTTGGAGTAGTAGGTATTTCACCATTGGAGAAAGTTGCATTGTTGAGATTGATTAGAGTTTTTGGAGCGATGGGTACTTCACCATTGGAGAAAGTTGTGTGGTTGAAATTGATGGGAGTCTTTAGAGCAGTAGATATTTCACCAGTGGAGACAATAGCATGGGTTAGATTGATAGGAATTTTTGGAGCAGTAGGTATTTCACCATTGGGGAAAGTTGCATTGTTGAGATTGATTGGAGTTTTTGGAGCGATGGGTACTTCACCATTGGAGAAAGTTGTGTTGTTGAAATTGATGGGAGTCTTTGGAGCAGCAGATTTTTCACCAGCGGAGACAATTGTATGAGTTATATTGATAATTTGTGGAGCACTGGGTATTTTACCATTGGGAAAAGTTGCATTGTTGAGATTGATTGGAGTTTTTGGAGCAATGGGTATTCCACCATTGGAGAAAGTTGTATGGTTGAAATTTATGGGAGTCTTTGGAGCAGCAGATTTTTCACCAGTGGAGAAAATTGTATGGGTTGGATTGATGGCAGTTGTAGGAGCAATGAATATGTTACCATAAGGGAAAGCTACATTGGTTAAATTGATTAGAGTATTTTGAGCAATGGGTATTCCAGCATTGGGGAAAGTTGCACTGTTGAGATTCAATGGAGTTGTGGGAAAAATGGGTATTTCACCATTGGAGACGATTGCTTGGGTTAGATTTATAAGGTTTTTTGGAGCAATGGGAATTCCACCTTTTGGGAAAGTTGTATTGCTGACAGGGATTGGAGTTTTTGGAGCAATGGGTATTTTACCACTGGGGAAAGCTGCAGGTTTGAGATTGATCGGAGTTTTTGAAGCAATTGGTCTATTACCTTTGGGGAGAGTTGCATCGGTGTGGTTGATGGGATTTATTTGAGCAATTGGTATTTCGGCATTGGAGACAGTTGCATGGTTGAGATGAAAGGGAGATTTTGGAGTAATAGGGAAATTACTATTGGGGACAGTTGCATTAGTGAGATTGATGGGATTTTTTTTAGCAATGGGTATTTCGGCATTGGAGACTGTTGTATGGTTGAGAGTAATGCGAGTTTCTGGATTAGTTGGTGTATTACCATCGGGGACAATTGCATTGGTGAGATTGATGGTATTTTTTTTAGAAATGGGCATTTCGCTATCGGCGACAATTGCGTGGTTGAGATGAATGGGAGTTTTTAGAGGAATAGGTGTATTACCATAAGGGACTGTTACATTGGCGAGATTGATGGGATTTTTTTGAGCAGTGGGTATTTCGGCATTGGAGACAGTTGTATGGTTGATATGATTGGGAGTTTCTGGATTAACTGGTACATTACCACTGGGGACAGTTGCATTGGTGAGATTGATGAGATTAATAGGAGTTTCTGGATTAATTGGTATATTACTGTTAGGGATAGTTGCATTGGTGAGATTGATGGGATTTTCTTGAGCAATGGGTATTTCGCTATTGGAGAAAGATGCATGGTTGAGATGAATGGTAGTTTCTGGATTAGTTGGTGCATTATCATGGGGGACAGTTGCATTGGTGAGATCGATGAGATTAATGGGAGTTTCTGGATTAGTTGGTGCATTATCATGGGGGACAGTTGCATTGGTGAGATCGATGAGATTAATGGGAGTCTCTGGATTAGTTGGTGCATTATCATGGGGGACAGTTGCATTGGTGAGATCGATGAGATTAATGGGAGTCTCTGGATTAGTTGGTGCATTATCATGGGGGACAGTTGCATTGGTGAGATCGATGAGATTAATGGGAGTTTCTGGATTAGTTGGTGCATTATCATGGGGGACAGTTGCATTGGTGAGATTGATGAGATTAATGGGAGTTTCTGGATTAATTGGTATATTACTGTTGGGGATAATTGCATTGGTGAGATTGATGGGATTTTCTTGAGCAATGGGTATTTCGCTATTGGAGACAGTTGCATGGTTGAGATGAATGGGAGTTTCTGGATTAACTGGTATATTACCATTGGGGACAGTTGCTTTGGTGAGATTTATGGGAGTTTTTGGAGTAAAAGGTATATTACCATTGGGGACATTTGCATAGATGAGATTAATGGGATTTGTTTGAGCAATGGGTATTTCGCCATTGGAGACTGTTGCATGGTTGAGATGAATGGGAGTCTCTGGATTTATGGGCATAATACTATTGGGGACTATTGTATCAGTGAGATTCAGTCTGTGTTGTGAATTGTATGCGTTGGTGCTCATGTATTCCTCCTGGTCTGCTTTTATCAATGGTCTGGCTTTGGGAAGGTCTTTTTGTACAGTGGCTTGGCTTTGATGACGTTGAACCTCTAATAATTTTTTTTGTGTGATTTGTGACATTCTTGATTGCTCTCTGTTTGACAGAGGATCCTTTGCATATACTTGCTGATCAAATAATGTTTTCTCATTTACACCTTTTTGTCGTTGCCCTGCTGCTTGTGATACGGTAGTCATTGAGACAGTTTCTGCGCCCATTTGTGGTTGAGAAATGCTATCTGGATAGGTTGATACCAAAGTATTGTTCGTGCAGTATTTTGGATGCTGCTGTCTGGATGGGTTTTGTGAAGTGCTTGATTGTGGCATTACCATCTTGTTGTTTGGCTGAACTCCTCTCTCAGCTGATGGAGTAAGCGAAACTTTCAGCTGGCTATAGTTGCCACTCAGTTTTTGTGAGGAACCTCCCATTTGAGACAGGTCTGTTGCTTGTTGGCTACTTGTTGACGGCTCCATAATCATCGGGGTTGCCTTTGCTCTCGTCTTTTTTGTTGTTGCCCTTGGGTTCTTTTTTTGTTGCTTTTTAGGAACTAATTTTTTAGCTTTAGGACTCGGTAGTTGATGGTTCTGTTGGTATGCTAAGGAAACGGCATTCGTGTACAAAGGTGTCATAGAGTTATAATTCATCCCATTGCTTTGACCCATCATGTTGTACATGTTTTGGGTATTGTATAGCTGTTGTCCAACGAGAGTAGGATTTGCACCCATGTGAGGCATTGCCCTCATGACATTTTTCATAGCTTGCATCTGGCTCTGGAACCACCAATAATTATATGCAGCTGTATAGTCTGTACCATCAAAAGCGCTTTGGTTCAAAGTCTGCGGAGGAAATCCATTGACGGTGGTTGGAACTGGTTGGATATTGATGGGGTGAGAATAGGGGTTCAAAACGTGGTCCGGTGGTCTCTGGGCTCCAGCCATGAGAGATGTGTTTGGCGCTGTGACTGTGAGCGCTGCTGTGGTGACGTTGGTGGTTGCTGCTGCTGAAACGGCATTTGAGTTACTCCCCTCCGATAGCAATCTAGTAGAGAGGTTCGACAATGACGGTGATTGTAGAGGAGTGAGAAAGTTGTTCTGTCGGGGCTGGGTACTCACTTGGTTGATAGCTTGACCTGCACAAGAATTATTAATACTACTATGGGTATTGTTTTTGAGCGCTACGTCGTGAGGAGAATTGGAAGGATACAAGAAATTTGGAATAGGGCAATTTAGTTGAAATGAGTTTTGCTCCTGTTGAGGGATCGGCTGTCCGGTTGCCTGCGGCATCTGTGGAGTGCGTGGTTGAGGAGGTCGGTTGTAGGAAGACGGCTCAGAGAAGCCATAGTTTGCCGGTTGGTGTGAGGGTGTAGGAGAAGGGGTACCCAACGGGGCTTGCGCTGTGGAGGGCAAGCCATCCGAATACATAATTTCCTCTATGTAGGTATACTAGTATAATGTTCTGTTTAGTGGAGTTTTCTGTGTACAAAGACGAGCCACGTATTTTGAGACGTTCCTGTTCTCAAGCTTGGACTTTGATTCAGCAAGTTGCATCGGGTCAAGAATCAAACTAACTGAGGAGCTGTGTATTCGTTCCTCTACAGTTTAGTCCTGAAAGAAAGCATAGCAACTTCATGAGAGTGAGCTAGGTTGTGAGATAGCCTTGCAGATTGTTGGTTGATGTACACTACATTGTTAGCCAATTATGATAATTAGACCTCTGTCCCTCTATAAATCGACCAGAGTCAGTCTAGCATGCCCGACCACCCCCATCCACCAAATAGGCGTGTGTGTGTGTTGGGGGGGGGGGGGGGAGGCGGTAATATTTTCTGGTAGTCTTAGTAAAACAGTAATATGGTATCTCATTTGTCTATTACAGCCATGCATTGAAACTTTACATACGTAAAACCAAGTTGTTGATTATTGATTATGCTGACGTTTGTTTAACTACGTTAATTACAACGCCGTTTTTTAGCTCTCTCGTTGTGGGCCCTTTTTTTACGCACCCGACATACAGTGACCCTATACAAATATAGAGCATCGTATCAAGGGTGATAACTTAGTGTCTGCCTATGGACATGTTCAAAAGCCTTACCAGTAATTGTCTCCCTTCCGTTGCTGGAGATCGCAGATTGCTAATGCCATGAACAAAACGGCTGTGTCTATCGTGAGTTTTCGATACAAATTACGTCCACTCTACCCAGGTATTAAAAGTGTATAAGTTCTCATCCAATACCATCTACCGAAATGTTTACACTGTTTCTTTGAAGCTATTCAAAAATTTCAAAATCACATTTATTTTGCGGGAAAATTTCCCGAAATCCAAATGAATTCCAGCAATTGACTGTTAATACCTGACACAACAGACTCAGTCAATTAAATGGAAGAAGAAGAGGGAGGAGGAGGAGGAGGAGGAGGAGGAGGAGAGAGAGAGAAAAATAAAAACAAGTAGAAGGAGGAGGTAAATGAAGAGGCGAGAGAAATAAAAACAAGGAGGAGGAGGAGAGAAGACGATGACAACGAGGTGGTGGTGGTTTGGGTGGAGTCGGAGGAGAAGGAGGAGAAACCAGTGAAATAGGTATTCAGCCGATACTTTTGTCAAAGCTCGCTAAGACCAGGCTTCGCGACGCCCTTTTCAATCCTACCTGTTAGAGACCTCTAATAGTATTGATGATGATGATGATGAGGATGATGATGATGGTGATGATGTTGAGGAAGAGGAGGATTATAATGATGATGATAATGATTAAATTCAGTTAAAAATAGAAAAGGGAAATCTGTCTCTTGAAGAGAAACTGACGGTAGCGACAATCAATGGCCACAAATAAAAATAGAAATAATAATTGCTGTACTCACTGTGGGTTCAAGATATTCATCGATGATCCGCTGTTCGTTTACTGTAGGTCATGATATTACGTACTTTTAAAAATTGAAAACAGAAAACAAAACAAAACTGACTTTTTAAGGTCGTTCATTACTCATTGGCGCATAACACCTAAACTGGATACTCATCAGTGTGAATGATTAAACGGTTGACAAGATCGCTGGGTTAAATCCTTAAAACGTTGATAAAAGTCACCGAAATAAAACACACTCAATAAACTCTTGCAAATTTGGAAAGCTTGGTACAAGACGTGACAGTTTTTCTTCACAGTTTGTTAAAACAAGTTAGACAAGTCTTGGTTATCTGCAAGCAGCAGACACGTTGACCATTGACACACAGTTTTGTACCGGAATCTCTGTGTGAAATAAATCATTTTGGTGAACACTGTTAATTTGGGGGGCTGGATGAGCGACATGCTGGTTATTATGTGTTCAAGTGGTTCTGTGTAATAATAAGATGGTCACAACTTTCAAAGAACGAAGAGTGTCAATCATGAGAGATGTGAATGTGAGGTCTCTCGATCACGCGCTCGAGGCTAATGAAGTTGTAGCGCAATAAAAAACAAAACAGAAGAACAAAAAAAAACAAAAAAACAAACCCAGCCCCAAAACCGTAACATCATCATCATCATCATCATCATCATCATCACTCGTTCTGTTTTTTCGTCACGTCCAAAGCATATTGATGCATTAAAAAAAAATATTCATCGTTAACCGTACCATCCCTGTAGAATATTGATAATGCACTTTATTATATGAAACCACATCCTTGTAAAGTGAACCTTCTAGTTTATATCTCTCCTGTGTGTTATCTTTCTGGTTTGACACAGCACATCAGTCGGTCAGTCTCGTCGAATTGCGCTAAGGACGAATTTCTTTACCCTTTGCGTTTCCATTAAACAAGGAAATGGAAGGACTATACTATACTGAGCTCGTGATTTTTTTGCTGCTGCCTCATTTTAATTGAAAGTCTGGAAAGACCCCCCCCCCCAAAAAAAAAAAAAAAAAAAAAAAATTAGTCGAACATGAGAATGGCAACAATACTATTTAGCGTAAAGATTCCTAGTCTATCTATAATATATAAGTTTTTTTCTCCTGATCCTTCGGTTCATGAGTACTGAACTCAAAGACTTTCATCGTGGGAGCACTAAAACATGGGAAAGAATACGGTATTGTTTTCAAACATAAGATAAAAGTGAATTGCTCCCCACGTTTTAGAACTATTGAAAAGATAGAAACAATCTTGTCGACATTTAAGATTTATTACATACTCTAAATAAACCATTATTGAACAACAAGGTACTGTGCGCC
Organism: Melibe viridis; assembly: GCA_039654465.1. Taxonomy (NCBI): domain Eukaryota; kingdom Metazoa; phylum Mollusca; class Gastropoda; order Nudibranchia; family Dendronotidae; genus Melibe; species Melibe viridis. Next base: position 342 of record JBCIKM010519944.1, on the reverse strand, counting down.
AATACGAAGTACAGTTTCTCATTTTCCCATCTTATGGTCTTTTTCTATCACGATTAATACTTTTCGTTGAAAGGGAAGACTTTGCTGCTGCTTTGTTTCATCCATTTCTTGTTTGTTTGTTTGTTGGTTGGTTGGTTTGTTTGTTTGTTTTTGTTTTGGTTTGTTCTACAATGAGGATGAAAAATTCAGGAAGTCAGTCAGGGAGTTTTTTTTAATACCATTATTGAACAACATGGGGCTATGTACCTCTATAGTTTTTATCAAATGAAGAAAAGAGGAACAGGCACTGGTAATAGATGAAAATGAATAGCAAATAGTATAGACACAGTGCCGAGGTGAGTC
>JBCIKM010519834.1:0-19041 GCA_039654465.1 Melibe viridis | reverse complement strand
TTTGTTTTCCACACTAAAACCGGTCACAGGCAAACCTTGAAAGGTCTATACATTTCCTATCACAACGCCACCCCCCCCCCCCCCCCCAATAGATCTCACTTGGCACCTGGGCCTCACAAAACAAATTTGTGTCACCCTTTAGTTACAGCAACATTGCATGAAAGGTGAAAGGGCAGAGCGAGAATGGATTGAGGTTGCAACACCCGATGAGTACCTCAAGTGGATTGTGCAATGGCAGCAGAGGTTCGGTCTGCGCGTCTTGCGGGGGGAATCAGGGATGGCTACTTGATGAACAGCGGGCATATTCTCTCGGCTTTCGGCCGTTATCTTTCGCGATACAGAGTTATAATAGGATAGTTATTGTTTTGTCGCTTTAAAAATTACCACGTTTAGTTGGATTTTCTTATTGCTTGATGTCTGGAAGTCTGAAAGTCTTCTTCGGGATTAAATGAAGGGGATTTTACCATCATGCTACTTTATTGAAGTGTGCAAACCCATCTGAAACAAAAACATAATTTTCTAAGCAAATATTAACAGGATATATTAAAGGGAAAATTTATTTGCCTGCATGGTTAAAGAATGAGGAAAGAAAATAAATAGAAAGGATCTTTTTTTTTTTTTGCAAGCTTTTTGCCTTTCAAGTTTGATATTGTATTTTTTTATGAAATGATATACGTTGATATTTCTTTCTGTCTATCAATAGAATGTTCTGCTGATTTTTGGAACCCCTAATAGAGTCAAAGGTTCGGAAGTTAAGATATTAAAAATCGGGATGTGAGAAAAGAGGAGCAAGTTTTAACCTTAGATTTGCTGTCCTTTCCTTGTTCTTGTAATTGATGTTTTATCTTGCTTTAAGCCTCTTGTTCCTTCTTTTGTGATCTCCTTTGGCTACTGCGGCCATTTACCACATTGAACTTCCATCTTCTCATTCGACTTTGTTTCATGGCACCTCATCAGTGAATTTGCGTGATAGGTGCTCCTCTCATTCATTACAATATTAACATAATTTCTTCCCAACATGCCTTGAATCACGTGAGGGCCTCTCCATTTCAGTACTTCCTTTGAAGCCATTATACTGCAGGTTTTTCTCACGGCTATCCCTTTGACATTTCTCCCAACAATCCTTTACCACATGGCCTCTTCTCTTACAGTAGTTACAGATTGGGACCTGATTGCCTTCTAATCCTACAGTCTCTCGCCATGTGTCCAGGTCTCTTGCAATTGTGACGCACCACCATTGTGGGAGGGTATACACCTTTCTTTGCATCATCAACGGGGTCCAACCTTATAATTTCTTTGGGTTTTCCATAATGTGTCCCCGCCTTGACATATGCGCCTGTCACTCTGTTCGCATCAATAAACTCTTCTCCCAAGTCAATTACGTCACTTACGGTTTTGGGTTTCCTCTCTTTCATAAACATCGTGAGCTCTTTGCTACATACTCCAATCAACTGTTCCTTTAGAAACAGGTCTAGAGAATCTTTTGTTGTGTTCGATAACTCCATCCACTTCTCCATATACCCCCTGAGTCTAATGGCAAACTGTCCAAACCGTTCTCCCTGCTCCGGTCTGCTCTTCCTAAATTTCTCATTAAACCCCTCGTCTGTAAGGTTGAAGCAATTCAGTAAAGCAGTCTTTACTCTGTCATAGTCCACAGCCTCCTCGTCATCCAGACGTGTGATTACATCCAATGAATTTCCTTTCAACAGAGCGGACAAGTGAATTGTCCTGTCACCACTGTCCCATCTATTCATGAAAGCATACCGTTCCAAACGAAGCAGGTAGCTGTCCATCTGATCTTTTCCTTCGTCAAAGCAAGGCAGGTGTGGACTTTACAAGTGACCTCCCTTCGTTAGAATTAGGCGATACGCTTTCACTGCCAGAGGGGATTGCACATTCTGCTCTCACCCTCAATAGCTCCATTTCTCTCTCCATAAACGCTTCCTGCCTTAGCGCCTCCTCTCTTCTCCATTCTCTTTCCCTTTCCTCATCTTCTCTTCTCTTTTCTCTCTCTCTATTTTGTCTGTCCGCTTCTGAAATCCCTTTCTCTTTCTTCATCTTCTCTCCTCAATAGTATTTCACTCTCCTTTCTCTCTTCCTCTTCTTTTATCTGATTCGCGACCCAAGATCATAGTCCCTGGCCCATGCCTGCCAACCTCCAGCAAGACAAAATCAGGACAAAATAAGCAAAAAATCAGGAATTTTGCACAAAAAAAAATCAGGAAAACATTCGTAACGCATCAAAAATAAAATAGACTTACCTTAATTTTCCAAAACAAGCAAGTTAACCCCACAGCAAGCCTAGCAGAGAGATCTTAACAATATTACACATAATTAATACACACACCCTCCCCCTGCCCTGGTAAAAAAAAAAAAGAGAAAATATACACATTCTTATTGAAAAAAAATTTCAGCCCCCCCCCCCCCCCCACCTCAAATGAATTTCTAATTACCCTTTAAGTGTTCATAAAGGGCTCTCTTTGAGCTCTTCACAATGTCATCACTGAGGATAACATCATGACAACACTCCCCCCTCCTAAGCATGTTGACCTTTTTCACCAGGATACAACTAAGAGTGTTGAGGTCCATGTTGCATCTCTGGGTGGTGAGATTTTTTCTTACAACAGAGAAGATTCTCTCTGCATCAGCATTGCTGTGGGGCACTAGTAAAATTCTTTGCATGAGCAAAAACAGGTTTAAGAATTTTTTTCCCCCATCACTCCTGTTTATTTTATCAACATTTGACCATGTCCAGCTGATATCCTTGCTCTTGGCAAGATGGTCAAGGTTTTTGATTTTGAACCTGAAAACAACAAGTATTAAAAACTCTTGAATTATATCAGATGATTAGTCTCCTGAAATCATTTAAACATTGGAGAAAAGTTGAAAAAAAAAAAAAAAAAAAAAAAACAGGTAGAAAAAGTGATTTTCATGAGCCCTAACAGGAAAAACACCCAAAAGAACTGCATAATGATACATTTACACATTGAATCAAGTTTTTAATATAAAGAGCCAATGACAAAGGAAGATAAAAAAAAAAAAAAGATTTATAACTCACAAACAGCCTGAACTCCCTCTCAATGGCATCAATCTGCTCAGAAGGGAGCTTGAACAGCTCAGCAAAGTACAGCAGCTGCTCAAAGCTGCACTTTCCCCCTCTGCTCCACATCTGCCACAGCAGCATTTTTGAGCACTTCGCTCTCAAGGGGGAACTTGTCCAGGATATACTGGATACCCCAGTGAGGAAAGCCTTTACATGTGTTATAGAAAAAGACAGCACCATAAACAAAAGAGTTAGATTTAAGTTCTGGAATAGGAAAGCAATTGCACATAATGAACATGAATAGGAGAACGCTTGAAAAATTTACAAGGGAACAAATATTATTTCTTTATTATAAAAGATGATGTTCTGACACAACCTCTAAGTGGTTAAATTCATACACGTACACAACCTGACACCTCTTCCCTAATGACCACGATACACACCATCAACGGGTACCTACACATACCTTTGACAAATGTGTCTTCCATGCCCTTTGTTAAGACACCAGACTCCTTTGCCTTTAGCTCCCCCCAGAGCTTCCTCGTGTGGCGGCCCACCTCAAACTGATTCCTCTTCAGCATATTATTTTTATCCTTGTGATCAAGGGCAAAGATACTTTTTGAAGAACTTATGACAGAGGAGCATTTTATGTATCTGAAATGAAATTATGGCCAATCTATGTCTATTACCTTTGGAAAATAAATGTACAGAGACTAAAAAAATATGCTCTCTGAAAAAAAACACCAAAACTACTGTTAGGATTCACATATACATTAACAAACTGGTTATCTTTTCAAATTGGTGAATATAAAATATAATAAAAACAAAATTGAAAAACAGAATGAAAAAGAAACTCACCATCAAGACAAGATTCTTATAAAATTCAACCCAATAGGTGTCAAGAAACATGTATATATGATAAGGGAAATCACCGTGTGTAAGTGCAGCCCTGTGAACGCCTCACGCAGTTTTGTCAGCAGCAGATGGGTCTGGGGCGATTCTCCCTGGAGAGCCAGGTTTGGTCCAGTGAACTCTGGCAGCACATCCTGCAGGAACAGGCAAGTCAGCCTGCTCAAAGGAGAGCCAAAGAAAGAGTTGACCCTCCTCAATCTCACATTTGCTGGCCTGCGCCTGTCCTTGTCTCCAACGGCTGCCTGCTCGGAGGCAAAGAACATCTTGAAGGGCTCCCACTGGTCCAATAGACGTCCCACACACTTCTCCAGAGAGAGCCACCTGGTGGCCACAAACTTGACCATTTTTTTCTATTCCGCCTGGCACAGCTGCTTGAATTCCTGCAGGGCCTTCTGCCTCTTGGTGGACTTGTCGAGGTAGAAGTAAATATCTACCAGAACTTCCTCCACATCCACCGACAAGCCCTTACCCCCGTTTTTGTTGGCAGCCAGGTGGAGCAGGTGGCAGCAACAACCCAATAATATAGTAGCAGGGTTTTCATCCTGGATGTACTTGAAATTGAAAACACATTTGTGCACTCCTGTCAGCACTGAGGCATTGTCACAGCCAAAACTGATGACATTAGAACGTGGAATGCCCCAGGATTTAAACTCAGTGTCCAACATTTTGAAGATGTTTTTCCCTGGCAAAAATAGCAAAACAAAAGACTCATTTAAGTACTTAAAAATTTTCGTGTTTTAAATAGAAACCAAAGAGCACTGAAGAGAACAAATGAAAAAAAAATTAATGCCAAACTTTTTTGTTGGACCAAATCTTGAAAAGTACTTGCTGATTATATTACAAGTAATCATAAAATCATACCAGTCAAAAGATTACGGTACAGCAAAAGAAAGTAAAAAAAAAATATATATCATTCAATTAAACAAAGCAAATAACTAAACAAACCAACCAGTCGATGCGCCCTCACAGATGGACATCTTCAAAAGGGAAGTTGCAACCTTCCCTTGATCGTGGTCAAAGTATCTGTTAAATTGACAAAACCAAAATCTTTAATACAAGAAAATCAGCATTTGTCAACAGTTGTGGCAGCAACACAGTGGAGTTCTCAGTATCCTGTAGACATCCCTGAGTTTTGTGTGTAAACCACACATTTTACCTTGAAGTTTGCCATCAGAACAAATTTGATATAAGAGGCATGGCAGCTGACAAAATCCTATCCATCAAATAGTCACTGTGCATGTGGAGAATATGATGAATAAAAATAATATAAACTGTACAACCATCTCTTAAATCAGAAATAAAATACAAGTACCTAACCACGATTGGGTACATTTGACTTGTTCCACTGCCACTGCTGCCATCAGTGGATACGGAGAAGGGGGCCTCCTTGATGATCTTTACCAGATCCTCCGTCTCTTTGCATATTGCATGCCACATGCTTGGTGAGGGCAGTGGCCTTGGTTCTGCCACTAGCATACTGTGCAGCCATGGCAGAGTCTGGGAAAATTTTTTTGAAAAGTTTGCTTGCGTGGTCAGCACAAGCAAACCGTAGGTTAAGTTTCATGATGAACGCATTGAACATTAGTTCTGCCTTCGTCACCTGAAAAAATAACAATCAATCAAAATTATGAAAAGCTCTCCATGTACTCAAGTGATTTTTAAAATGTACATGTATCTTTTAAATAACTTTCAATTCATGGTTCATAAAGAGAAATTGAAAAAATAACAATCAACACCCTGAGATAATATACAGCGCTCACTGTCTTTGACTAGCCTTTTTTTTTATCTCCCTCCAACCTACCCGCAAGCATACCTCACAAAGACTTCACACTAAACCAATGCAAAAATATTTCATGTGAAATGCTATTCACATTCACCTGATCTGGCTTCTCTGACTTCATCGTCATGGCCTGGGCTGGTGACTCAGGGAACTTTTATGTTTCTCACTCTTGGTGTGGTAGACAATATCAGTTCTCCCACTCCCAATGGCTATATGGACTCCACAGGGGGTACACGAAGCAAAACAGTCCCCTTTTGATGAGGCAGGCGTCCCTCATTCTCAGGTTTGTCTTCTTCTTGCCATCATCCTTGGTTTTCTTGGCAGGAGGAGGGGGGGGGGGGGCATCTTCCAACTAGAAATCAAATTGGGTGAAAAAAAACAAAAAAACCAGCACTCCCAAGGTGTATACGCGCAATTAAAAAAAAAGTTGACAACTCCATTATAAAAATATAGGGGTTGATGGCTATATCAGAAACAGTACTAAAAATAAAAAGGCCAAAAGGAAATAGATCATAATGTCATCACCTACTAATTTGATAAAATTAAGAGTTTAGAGTGCTTCAAACATTAATATTTGTGTAAATAAAATAAAAGCCACTCAAAGGGTAGCACTGTAATTTTTACCTGTTAAATGAGAAATTTCACACATAGATGAGAGGTAAGAAAATTGAAGAGATTATTCTTGAGTGACAAGATTTGATTCTGTAGAATAGACACACAAAAAAACATCAATCAGCCAAAAAAAAATAAAAACAATTTCTAAGCTTATTTGCTTCTTAAGCTACACTAACTACCCAGTAAGTTCCCATTATCCAATGCAAGACAAGTCTGTTTTAATTGATTGCCATCAAGACGTCTAGGGAATCCATTTTCAAATCAAAATAAGAAAAATTTACTCAAGGTCAAAAGTGTTACGCCCATCTGGGCCGGACAAATGAACCGACAATTAATTGATTAGCATTAATAGCTAATACCACAATAACCAAATGTCATTTGAGTACAATAAGTGCAGTGCATCAAACAATAAGTAATATTTTCATGCAGAAAATAACATCCCGATTTCAAACTAATCATTTCACATAAGATCAAGAGACAAATAAAACATAATGTTCCTGGCCAGACTCGACAGTCAAGTTGGCAGTGTTGTTGTAGTACACTCTCTTCAATAATTCCATAATCGCTGCCACCAGATGATGCAATACCAGGGTTTGCAACCTTTGGTTTGCAGACCAAGGGCTTGTGTCGGTTCAAAGCCTGCTCGCAACCCTTGTCCGGTTGCGGAATGCGGTTTGAACCCTTTAAGGGTATCAGAGAGGTACCCCGACAACACAAAAGTAACTAACTCAACTAAGTTGAGTGAGGTTTGAAGATCAAAAGGGTTTATATAGCAGATATAATATATCCCTTCACCTTTACAACACATAAAACAAAGCAATCAATCAAATCTTGATAATAATAAAGAAGGGAATGCAAAATGATCATGGGATAGTTTAGAACAAGAACGGAGGGAGAGATGGAAGAGATTGCGACCGGCATACAATTACAAATAAATCTGGTCTCACCCACTCTCGATAAGGTTTGGAGGTTGTAACCTTGACTCCCTCTTCCACTCTTCAACCGCTCATCAATACTAACAATTAACACACACACACAATAGCAATAAATTCTACCACTGCCGGCATCGTTTCTGTAAATTCCACCAGATTAGAGCCTACTGCACAGTTCTTGAATCGTCACAAGTTCAATTATCATGCCAATGGCCAATCAATAATTGTCCACTCGTCATCACAGACAGTAATTCATCAATTTTGTTCGGTTCATTTGTTCATTCAATGAAATTCAGATGTTTCTTTCGTCTTTAGAAATCAAGCAAAAACCCCAAGCCAACTGGCTCATTCACATTGAGGAAAGAAAATGATAATTATTTAAAAGCATTGACTATTTGATTAATTGAATGAATATTCTATTTACAGTCAACTACTTGTATTAATGGCAGACAAATACCTGCATAATGAAAATTATTATTTAAGCTGACACATAACAAAAGATATAGAAAAAAGACTAGAAATTTCTTAATTTTCGTGAAAAAGTGTAAGTTGAGGCCCAAAAAGGAGGAAGATTGAGAAAAAAAAGTGTACAAGTGTTGCGTAATACCTGCATTACCTGTGTATCTGATAAGATAAGGAAATGTTTGTTTTTCTTGTTATTGCCTCCATCAGTACTGACTCTAAACACAGGGCACTCTCTCAGTTTTGAAACAGGGTCTTGTCTCTCATGGTTTGGACATACAGTTGTCAGCTCTGACTAAGTAGTCTTATCAGCAAGTATGTTGGCTATATTTGCCAAATTGAACACTTGATGGGATTGTCTGGTATCGAAGTTGAGCAGTAGGTTCAGTGAATTTTTTTCAATGCCCAGAGTCCCAGAAAAGGAGCAAAAGAGGTAATTACGGAAAGAACTCCAAAACACGGATTTCCCCAGAAGAGTATCATCAATGTCAAGTTCAAATCTGAAACTGAAAAATGTATTTAAATGGTGCTCATTCATGTTGCTTCAATGTATATTGTAATTCATGAATATCCATGACTATGACTATGATTAAGTTGTTTTATTATTTATTTGTTAATATTGCTGAATAAAATTGAAATCCAAAAAAATTTTTCATCCCTCCTTTTTTTTCTCCCTTGTGAAAAAAAAGATAAATATTTACGTGCGTGTTGGGAGTCCTTGGTGGGCTCTTCTACTTCTATTTCTTTTCTTTTACACTGAAACTTTTGTCTTAATTCTCCCCTTTTTCTTTTTTTATCTTGTTGGGTTTCAGTGGTCATCCCCTACTTCATGCCTTTGGTTACATAACTTCAGGGTCACCATTTTGACGTACGAGTACTTTAGCACCCAAAGGGGATTAAAAGACTCAAGTCAGCCTGGAACATTATGCTGTTGCGGGTTATGACCATTTTTTAATGTAAATCATCTCTCTGCTGTTTGAAGTTTGTGGTTTGATCTGTTCCTTCTTTTAACTAATTCTAATATCTTACTTACCTCTGGGCTCCTCTGTGACCCCGGTGTGTCGTGGGGCCCTAAAACCTCCAATAATCAAACAAACCATTGTTTATTTTTGTTTTGAGAGATATTTTTTGTCATTGTAAATCATCTCTGTGTTTTTGGTGTATTATGAGAGTTGTTATTTTTTTTTGGTGTAAATTGTGTAAATCTTCCCTCTTTACTGTTTATGGTTTGAGAACTGTCATCTCTTTTAACTAATCTATCATCTTTTTGGGCTCTAAAACTAAAACCACCGATAAACAATTTTAGCTGGAGAGATATTTTAGGTCACATTAGATTATATCTTTTTGATATTGATGCGTTGTTTTTTAAAGTGTACATCATCTCTCTGATCATTTTGGTTAACTGTTTTCTCTTTTAACTACAGTGGAATCAAGAAAAAGTCACCTTGCTTCATGTCAATTCTCACTTTTAGTCCACACATGGCAGTATCCCGGGGTTGTTTTTTTTTCCTTCTTTATCTTAGTATTTTTGTTTCAACAACCTTACCATAAATCTCACTTGAAGTCAACACTATGGGACTGAAAGGGGTGATAAAATCCTCAGAAAAGAGAAATAAAAGAACCATTTCTCATTGTGCTGCTGGTGGAGTCATAGTGTTTGCACCAAGACAAAACACACGTAAAAGCAACAAGTGACGTATTGTACGATAATTTTACGATAAACTTTTCATTCAAGGATTTCAATCCTTGTGTAACTTGATAAAGTCAACCTTGCTTTAAGTCGACACTTTCTCTAAGTCTTGAGGTGTTGACTTTGTCCAGATTCCACTGTTATTCTTTCATCTCTGCTGCGCCCCTATATGACTCTCATGTGTTGTGGCGCCCTAAAACCATCAACAAACAAACAAAATCAGTCATCATTCCCCATCCTTGCCCTTGGGACATATTGGGGGTTGAGAGTCAAATTGTTGTAACTGTAATACCCTGAAAAATGAATTAATCGCCAATCTTCGTTTTGAACAATTAAAGACAAAATTACTGTAACTGTCAATTGACCTATCGTTGCTCCCATTTGCTTGATAGAAAATTATTTTAACACACAGAGTTCCCATTAAAGCTGAATATTGGAAGAAGATTTTCTCAAAAGGTTAATTTTGCACTCACAATAACATGCCTCTCAACCAGCGTTATGTAACTGCAGAGTCACAATCTCGACATGAGAGCTGTGGTGGGCTCAGGGCTCTTCCTCTGTGTTTCATCTACATTGCAGCTATCATTTCATTTTTGCCCTACAACTTCTTTAATTTGGTCTCCTGTTTTTGTTAGTTGATCAGTGGTTTTAGGGCCCCATGATACACAAGGGTCAAAGAGAAGCCCAGGCGCAAATGAAATGGTAGAATTAGTTCAAAGAGGGATCTAATCAAACCACAAAACAGCAGAGAGATCGTTTAAATTTAAAAAAAAATATTTCTCAAAACACATACAACACCACTAAGAGATGATGTACAGTGACAAAAAATATCAGATCTCGTTACATAAAGAAGCAATGGCCATCACCCCATAAAAGCATTATTGTCCAGGAAGACCTTTGTGTACAAAAGTACTCAGTACCCTTGTGACCCTGGAATTATGTACCAAAAGAAATAATATAAGGGATGATCACTGATTTGCAATCAAGACAACAGAACTTAGAAAAAAGGAAAGAGTAAGACGATAGCTTCAATGCGTAAAAGAAAAGAAACAGAATTAGAAGTACCCACCAACCGCCCGCATCTCCTGTTTTGTTTTCTTGTTTGTGATTCACTTGTCATCCCCCATTTCATGCCTTTTTTAATACAGTAAAGGATTTCAAGTTATTGATGTACGCTAGCCACCTTTGTATATGAAGGGGATTTAAATATCCTGGGTCTTGCTAGACCATTATGGTGTTATGGGTGGTGACCATTGACTATTTGTTTGCTGAGAGTGAGAGTGAGAGAAAATGTTTTGTCATTGTATGGAGTGTTCTTTTGCGACTCCCTGTTAAAGAATTGAAATATCTCTTACAGTACAGTAGAAAAGAAAACCTCTGATTGTGCAGCATTTATCTAAGTAAGTGTTTTGTGCTACCTCCTCAAAATAGTGTTACAGTATCAAAATATTGTATCATTAGAACATCGTAAAACACACTGCTTGATGTCCATTGAGACATTGACGACTGTCGAGTCAAGATACAGGAAGTTGTGGCATCAGAAACTCCACAAATAGTCTACCAAAAAACTCATGGAGAGGGTTAAAACTACTGAGAAGTTTATTCAAACCAAATAAATAGTACAGCCTAAACAGAGGTGTGATCCCAAAATTGAGAACCAATCCTTGTTTTTTACTGACAGTGAAAGTTAAGCTATGAATGAGTTTTAAGTTTGTTTTGTTTATCGTGTAAAAAACATCAGTTCTTTCAAATTTCACCACAATTTGCAAATGTCACACTAAAAAAAATATATACATATATAATATGTTACTAAGTACCTACAAACAAAACTTTCATAATTTTCTAAATTTAAGCAAAACACTGATTGTTTCTATCTTTTTTAGTTTCTTAGCTTTGCCAATTCTTATCAGGGAATATCAAAAGGACACCCAGTAAATAGTCTCTCTGTGGCATCAATACACGTGTTTTAAGAGATGGTATAAATATTTTTTCTTTTTTTAACTCATGCTATCACCACACATACTTTAACCTTGGGCCCCTCCATGATGGGTGTGTGTCCGAGGTGAACTATATTGTTTTTTCCAGTTTGTTAGTTTTTTTGTGTGGTTTTAGGGCACCTTAACATGTGAGGGTCCAAGAGGCAGCCAAGGGGAAAGGAAGATGATAGATGACTTAAATAAGCAGATAGACTTTGAACCTGAAAGAGATGTTTACATAGAAAAATGATTTATAGTATAGGGGAAAAAATTCCATCTCTGCTTCCATTCTATCTGCTGACAGACACTTTCCAAAGAGATTAGTTACAAGGAGGGAAAAATCATCTCCAGTGAACAAAGACACAACAGATGGGGCGAACAGAACACAAATTAGCAGTGTTTGTGTGTGTGTGTATGTGTGTAAGTGAAAGAAAGCAGTGGGGAGAGTGCTACAAAAGTAAGACACTAAGAGAAAATGGTATAGACACAGCGCCGAGATGAGTCGAAGCCATAGAAAGAAATTAAAAAACAGGAAGGTTAGAACACATAGTCATCCGAGGAGAGAATCAAACCATGGTCTGCCATGGCACCCATCGCCTGGCCACTGATATGACAGCAGGCCTACCAACTGAGACATCCAGCACTCTAGAGTGGGATAAAGAACTTCATTGGTTTATTGTTTTGTTTTACAATCCATGTCCCTTCAGACCTCGTTAGCAATGTCGGCTCCCAGGTCTAAGGAGCTTGGAAAACCTCTGGATCACAAGAAATGGAGACAAGCAAATGATCGGTGCCTCATCTTTGACAACTGAAGACACTGGAATCTTTCAAAACACATTTGAAGACCTTTCTTTTTAGTCAATGGCTTGTGGCTTGACGAGGTTGATTGTTGAGTTTTGTGTGTGTGTGCGTGTGTTCTTTGTGTCCATATGAGTTGAGGTATAAATGTGATTATGGTACTGCAATGATTCTTTTTATTTAAATTAATCTTAATTTGGCGCCTAGAGCCTGCTGCCAAGGTGGGGATAGTTTTTGCTCATTATAAATGTGCATTATTATTATTATCTTGCATGGCATAATGAGCAATACAACTTATGCCAAACAATAGCTGCTGTTGTCTCTGTGGTATCTGCTCGATGAGAAAGACCAATGAGCTAATTTACCACTCCTTTGAAGTTTCATAATGGCTTTTAATCTTAGGCCTTTTTTACTGTAACACTACTATGCTATGAGACAATTTGAGGCACCCTAAAACCACTTATAAACAAACAAATCTAGAAATATCAAATAATTTTCATTACCAGTACATTTTTCAAGATCTCATGGCTTTCTGAACCAGAATGCTGTGATGGGGTGTGGCTATTGTTAAGTTCTTTGCAATCTGTTTGGTGTCAATATGCTTTATTTAAGTCTCATTTCTCCATGTCAGTATTTCAAATTCCTTTTTCTCTTTCTTCATCAGTATCCTTTTGCTTTCCCCTCAGGTGCCTCTACGATCCCTTTGTATTGTCACACCTTTAAAACATCTGTGTAAATGTACAAACAACTAAATCAGTAGTAAAGGCAATACCAGACAATACACAACAGCTGGAATTGATCCTACACTCTACTTATGATGATGAAAGACAGAAAAGAGAATAGACCTTTTTCTTCAACAATTCTTTATTTGAATTTTGTTATGAAATAACATTCTATGTACATAATTAAAGTTGTAAAGATCCATGAACCTTTACGAATAAGTCCTGCACAACCCTTTGATCTGGGATCAGCAAGATACCAACTTGTAAATTTGTAATTAATGTCATTCATTTGTTTTCTTTCTTTCTTTCTTTCTCTTTCTCTCTCTGTATCTCATTTTTCCATGCTTTATCTTGAGCCGCCTTTTTTTTCCCTGCATCTGCCAATTCTTTTTGTCTCTGTGGAAATATATTCAAGAAACAAAATTGATAAGGGTAGGAGGAAAATCAAATACTACAATGGAATATGGATAGAATCAACAATTCAGGACTGAAAAAAAGTGTTGACTTTAAGCAAGGTTGACTTGATCATTTTGCAAGGATTGAAACCCTCGAATGAAAAATATGTGGCAGAATTACTGTACATTAAGTTGGTCACTTGTTGCTTTCACAGGTGTTTTGTTTTGTTCTGGTATTTTTTTTTTCATAAGAAGAGGATGAACACTATGACTTCAGCAGCAACACAACTAGAAAAGGCACTTTTAGTCCTCTTTTCAAAGGATTTTACCACCCCATTCAGTCCCATAGTGTTGACTTCAAGCAAGTTTAATGTTAAGGTCGTTAACCTCATCAGAAATAAAAATACTAAGATAAAGAAGGAAAAAAATAGGACTGTTGACATCTGTTGACTTCAAGCGAGAGTTGACATGAAGCGAGGTGACTTTATGATACTTGACCCAGGTTCCAATGCGTTACTATTAAACTATGATGTGTGATTGATCCCAATTGGTCTTTTGGTCAATAGGTGGCAGGGTGAGGCATGCTTTTTTGGTCTACTCATTAGCCTCAATTGATTTCACTGCTTCCTCATCCATACGCAGGTCTTACCAGGTGGGGAATACTCGTACTCAGTCAAATCATGTTATATTGCCAATGACTGAACCTTGCTGCTGATGTTTTTAGGGTCCATAGTGGTATTACAACTGAGGAATCTTACTGGAAAATCTAATTTGTGCCTCATGTAAGAGAAGCTGATGTATGGGGTCCGTATATAACGAGGTTCTTCTGAATGTAAAAAAATAGAGTTGTAAAATCCATTTACCGCAGACAAGAAACTTGAATCAAGAAGATTTGACTTGTGGGTAATTTTGGTTTCAAACCAATAACCATTGAAGAGAGTACAGTGTATTTTTCATTATTGAATAAAAAAAAAGGATTTGAATAGCTCAGAAATTAGAAGACAATAATGATTTCTAGTTTTCTGCATAGGGTCAAAAATACCAAAGATTTTGTTGACAGAAGTTCGTGTAATGAACAGCTTCTTTAAAATGGCACTATCTGTGTGATCCGTTTTGTGCTCAGGCAGATTTTTGAGGCAGAATGAAATAAAAAAGTAAATTTTGGTACTGGTCTGTGTACTGCATTTTACACAAGAGTTTGCAGAAAGCACCAAGCTATGTGTTTTTTTAGTCCTTTTTCTGTCTTTTTCAGCAATTATCTCCCATACTCTGAGAATTGAGCCTAGAAGAACTAGAAAATGTGATAAGATCCCCGGATTGAATGAGCTTAAAGGTTGCAATGGTGTTTCATAACAATATCTCGTTTAAGGTTTTGTATTTAACATAATATGTTCATTGATAGTAATAGTGCTTACTGCAAAATAACACGATACTGGAAAGACATGATTTACAGTAATTGATTGTCTGCCCAGCTTCACTGAGGAGAAAGCTTACAGTAGCTTGTACCAATTTGATTCTTTTTTTTTCTTCTAGTCTGTTTACATTCAAATATAGTTGTGGACTATGCTGGTTGCTGACCAAAATTCACAGGAAAAATTAGCAATTTTGTAGGATTGTAATCAACCAACAATTTTCAAATTAAAAGAATTTGGCAAGACTGATTACAATGTGCCCAAAAAAGCAAAACTTAAGTGTGAGCAACTGAAATAGGATTCACAGCTGATAATCTGTGTGGAACAAAAAATCTCAAAGTGAAAGAGGTTCAAAGACAGAAAAAGAAGGAAAGATGGAGAGAGAATATGATTAAAGTCGGACAAGATACAAACCTCCCATTTCAAACATTTGGCCATGGCTAATTCTGTGTCACTGCAGATGCCAAAGAACCGCTTGTATGGATTCTACAGAGAAAAAGACGAAATAGGAGACAGTGCTTAGAAAATAATTTCCATGTTGATAAATATCCAATACAGAGATATTGGCTGTGTTCTAAAATTTTGGAGCATTACCTATCTTAGAATATTTATTGCCACTCCCTTATATCACATCAATCAAGCAAAGATAAGAACAATGAGATCTTATTCCACACCCTGGAATTAACAACTTAGTTGAGTTTTCTTTCTGAACCGTGCAACACTGTAAGATGTTCTGTATTTTGAGAATCTTTACCCTAGTGAGGATAAGCATGTAAAAATTAAAGCAGGATATTGATGACAATCAAAGAAAATGGTTCAGCTACAGATCCAAGATGAGACAAAACCTTTCTTCCTGAAGCTAGACCATTGTCTTTGATTTCTTCTATTACCCGAGTGAAATGTTAGAGATCCATAGAGTCATCGTTTATTTGATGTCACAGACTGTATGAACATTAAAGTTCCGCCTATATGGAGCTCAACATAATATGATAAGTCCAACAAGAGCATAGAATTTCTTGTCTAGGGATACAATGCTGTAACTGCTGGCAGATTGCAACAAATGTTCAAGAGCATTTTTTATGAAAAATAGCCATTTTTGATATATATTATACTTAATCATGCTCTGACATTTCGTAAAAATGATTACATTTGTTTTTATTTAAATAGTCGTTTTACCTCTAACATGCATTGCTTGTATGCGGCAATTGCTTCATTGCACTTTGCTGTGTGACGGTAGGGGGAAAGATCATACATTATTCTGGAGACAAAAATCAGACAAAAATTTTATAAAAGATTATTACCATCAAAAAGTTTTTCTCTGGAGACATCCTTTTTCTGCTCTAGAAAAATTTCCCTGACATGTAAATGTATCATTGCAACATTTAAAAGACATGATAAAACCTATTGAAAGTAATATGCTGTAATGAAATTGTACTAAGATGATGAGCAAGAACATTTTAACAAAACCACAGTAGACCTTTGAAACTCAAAAGCAAAGTGACAATATTCTTACTTGGTCTAGTAGTCATCTGTTGAAAAATTTAACATGCCATAAACGAATACTTGTCACTTTTAAATAGCTTTGTTTGTATTCTTGCTATGCTGGAATTATATCCCCTTAGATTACCATCACTTGGAAAATTCTACAACTTTAGACAACTATCACAAGGGTAAGGGAAGAGAGTCTGAGTTGGTATATTACTT
This sequence comes from Melibe viridis, assembly GCA_039654465.1. NCBI lineage: Eukaryota > Metazoa > Mollusca > Gastropoda > Nudibranchia > Dendronotidae > Melibe > Melibe viridis. The sequence continues at coordinate 2,600 of JBCIKM010519834.1, read as the reverse complement.
TTTGATTTTTAAACTTTTTATCAAAGGATTATTGGTGGCATATCAAGTTGAAAAATTTGAATAAGATTAAGAAAAGAATTTTCTTATTTTATGATAAAAAACATTTATGTACAAAAAAAATGATTTGTCTCAACAACAAAAAATAAAAGCTGAAAAGAATCACCACTGACAATAGCTGAACCCTCAGTGTCAGAGGTATTTTCTCCCTCATGAGCAGTCAGGTGTTTGTCACAATCTCATTTGTCAAAGATGGTCAAAAATCAATCAAACAAGCATTTTTATCCCAATTTGGGTGATTTTCTATTTTCGTTTAACTTGGAACTGAGCCCCAAAACAATTTTTTAAAGCTGAAAGCCATGATTTTTGCTTTCAATAAGAAAAATCATAACAAAGGAAGAAAACAAGCCTAAACTTAAAGTTGCTAAATAAAGATCCATCTGTCATGCATTCAGCTGATATTTCCAAAACTTACATATTAACCCTAGAAGTGTTACATAGAAAGTTCTTTTAACAGGTATTTTGTGACTTAAGAGCTGCAGTACAAAACTTCCTATTGTGAAGCTATTTGAAGAGTTAGAAGCATATATATGTATACATTTTCTGAAAGGACATTGCTTTCGTTTTCTCATGATGACCTAGGAGAGGTCAGCACAAGGTCACAGAAATTTTGGTTAATAAAGAATCATGTAAAAACAAGTTTCCTGGCCTTATTTAAAAGATTTAGTTCAAAATGTAATGAGAAAGTTGTGGAAGATGTAATTCCCTGCAATAAAAGGTTACTCTTCAAATTGTAGCTTCTACGTTATAAAAAAAACAAGCAATGAAGTGTAAGTTGAACAAAACAACAACTCACATTGCAAGACGGTTAAATGTGAATGAAATAATAAAAAAAAGGTAAAAAGATGTTTTTCTGTGTTTCTTTCTCGTTGTTTCAATAACATATAATTAAAGGAAAAAAATAAACATTACACATTACCTAGTTAGCTAATATTACATTGTGACAGCCATATCATCAGTCAGACGATGGCCCCTGGTTAATTTCAGCCATTGTCACTTTCACTTTCAATAGTAATCAGACTTTTGTCGAGGAATTATCAATAACAAAAAAGTATGAAAGCACTTTTGATTGTAAGTCTAGAGGGCCGGGTAGTTTCACTATCATTATGTGTTTCTTTCCCCTGTATAAAGACGACCAATCCCAGGGCCACTAAAATCAGCCTAACCCCAAAGCAGTGAACTTAGCGCCGATTAGTTTGACCCTGACCCTTCTAGGGTTAAAAAAGGCAAAACAGGCACTGAATACGACCAGCATTCAAAGAGTACAGTTCCTGGCAACCCTGAAAGACTCAGTGCAAACTAGCAAAGGTAGTTTGGTAACATATGGGTTAGGATGAATTTCTTTTTTCAATGTGGACATCAATGTTATAAACAAAATCAAAAGCAAAGAATATTAAATAAAACTCTCTACATTAAATTCATACCATAACAATTCACATCAAAAAGACTCTTTATAGCTTTCCATCAATGCCACCTCATTTTTTTTATATAAGTCCATCAATTCCATGATAGAAACAACACTGTTCTTACAATGTTTTTCTTGTCCCACTCTTTCAATGTGAATAGGTGTAGTGTGTTTTGGCCTCATTAGGGTCAAACACTCTATACAAAACTATCTTTTTATTTAACTCATTAACTCCCAGTGGACAATCCCATTGTCCAGTGATTTTTGCCCAGCTCCCCACTGATGATAAAAGTGATATAAAACCAATGCCTCTGATATTTTTCTTTCATTTTTGGATAGTTTGACCTCGAACTCTGAGAAAACAATGCATCTCGCCTCATCTTGCAGCTGGTGGCACTGACAAGACTTTGTATCTGAACATTCTAGACTGATCACATCTATTTGTTTGTTTACATAAGTACACATTTGGGTACTCCTTTAGAGTCTGGATCCCGAGCTGAGGTCGCCGCCATTTTGTTTATTTTCGAAGAAATGGGAATTGAGCCGATTACCACATTGGTCTTTTTGGATTTTTTTCTTTCTTTTTTTTTGTTTCTGTGACACGTTGGATTGACAGGTGTCACCTCTAGAGACTTGGGGTCTTTTTGGTGTTGTTTTTTTTTTAATATACATTTCATTTTTGTTTTAGTTCTTGTTGTTTTGTTTTTTAATTTTGGGTACGCTTCGCAATATGATGGAGAGATGTAAGTCTTTGACACTTGGAATAACACGGGTAGGGTTAGTTGCGCATTGTACCCTGTGGCATGAAAAACAGCGAAGAAAGTTTGGTAATACCTATTTAAAAATTCTACCTCTTTTTTTTTCAAGCATCTTTATTTGTTTTTAATTATTTTTTAGTTGTTCTTTTAATTTTTTTGTTTTCAAGCCTTCTCATTCATTAAAGTGATGTTTTTTGCATTATTTTTGTTTTTGCTGTTTTTAGTTGTGTCATTATTATTATTATTGCTGTTGTTAATTTTATTATTATTATTACTGTTATTATTATTGCTATTATTTATTTCAATGTTAATTTGGTAGTTTTCATAATAAAAACACCTGGCAATGTATTTCAGTAACTTGCCATGTAAACAGACGGGAC
>JBCIKM010519612.1:0-19055 GCA_039654465.1 Melibe viridis | reverse complement strand
ATACAACAGGTAGTTAGGGAAGACCACAGTTGATATAATAGGTAGCTAGGGCGAGATAACTGGTAACTAAGGAGGTGAAAAGTACTATATGCCAATTTGGACTAGAGTGACCCATGAGAAGACATGAAAGGTAAACAATGTTAGTGTGAATTTGTTTTTTTTTTAACATTTTTCTGTGAAAATGACATCTTTCCTGTTAAATGGAGGGTTTTTTTTTAGTAATGTTATATAGGTGGGACCTGGGGAAAAAAATCGTGTTAGCTGAAAATCGTGTTAAGCGACTTCGTGTTATGCAGAGGCTACTGTAACATCAAAATGTGATATCCTTAAAGAGAGTTCTTTTCTGAACTTTTTTATATAAATTTCGATATTGTTTCCCTTTTAAACATTTCATACACAATGCTTCAACAAAACCTGTCAAAATCGTTGATTACAAAATCGAAAAATTGCATGCTAAAACTTAAACAGATGGATTTGAATATATGTGACATATTTGCTCACTTTGCTTGAAATGGTAGGGGAGCAATGCAAATTTTATCTTTCATGGTGTTTTGCAATTGTGAAAATCGTGTGGGCAATTGTGCGATTTTGGTCTTAAATGATGAAATCAAACAAATAAGAAAATTGTTACCAACTTCCTCCATGGGTAATTTGATAACAGCTGAAAACAATTAAACTGTGGGCATGAGAAAAGCTTGTATGCATCCCTTGCAGATTTCTTGCAAATTTGGTTGCATAAAACAAGATTATTATCACAGGTAAAGGTCACAAGTAACATCATGATGTACCAGGGAAGCGTTCAGAGGAGAAAAAAAAAAAAAACAACCATTGAAAAAAATGAGTAGATCGTGCACAAAATGCAAGGGATTTGTTGGGATGACAATTTTATGGATGAAATAATATAGCTAATTTGAATGATCTCCTCAAAGAGACATTCAGAAGCTCATCCAGTCAAGGGGGAGACATGAGTCCATACCTCTCTACAGTCTAACAGGGATCACAACAGATAATAACAAGAGAACCTTGAATGATACATTTCAGAAATGTAAGAACAACTTTGTGTTATGTTGGTTTTCAGGGCAACAGCAATTTTCGATGAATTGGGTGCTTTGTATTGATCTAAGTGTTTGAAGCTTAATATAGTAAGATAAATCTTGGACAGCTCTTTTAATGATATATGGCATTAAGATATAGGTCAATATGATGAAAATCCATGATGCTCTATCAAGTCGTGTGCTTTTTCTGTCCGCAAGTATATTTTGTCTTCTTTTCTTTAAAAACAATTTGTTTTAAAAAATCTTGGTATTATTCAATTTACAAAAGTATAGGGATAATGTAAATGCTAATTTTTTAAACTTCATTTGAAGAATAATAAAGATGGAAAACAGTTATTCAGTGTTGAATTCCAAACGTTGCATTTTCAGACCTGCCGTTCCTGTGAAAAAAAATCCCCTTAAAAAAATCGGTATTTGAGAAAAAAAAAATGATATAAATCTAATTTTAAAGCATTTGACTCACCGATGACAGCTGAAATTTGTACAGATTTGCAATACGGTGCCTATCAGTCCACTTTCAAGTTGATAGGCTTCTCCTAATCCGATCACAACCACAACGATGGAAAATATGACATTGAAACAGTATTTACACTATATACAAAACAAGCACAGTCTCCACTCCTGCCTAACTCTTAACCCTCTTGACCAAATGGTCAGGGGGACAAAAGGAGAAGCAAGTCTCACCCCTTGCAATCATATTTGCCTTTAGCTGCAGGATTTCCACTAACAGATCGAGGGAGAAGCTGGCCCGACCAATAGATAGACTAATATCCAAGTTTAAAACAGATGAAAACAAGCAATTAATCCATGAACAAAGAGTATAGAATGACAAACATAGTTGACCTCAATACAATGTAGTAGAATAGTAGTTTGTAGCCGAAACGGCCTAAGGCGAGTGTGTAGAGTAGCGCAAGGTGATTGGTGTCGGGAATTGCCACAGGGAGTCTGGCGTGCCACTCTGAGGTTGATTAATTTCTGCAGTTCAATCATTTTTGCATACAGTTGTCTTAAGTAACAAGCGAAAAGCAGATACAACAACTAAGCATCCTTTACTTGAACAGTGATAGCTTTCGCCCCCAGCTAATCTATCAAGTGAGGCACCTTTGATCTTGCCTCAGACTAACCAGAGCCGAGCCCTGCATCATCTGTTATCAGTCTCCTCCTCTCCCCCTACAACACAACAAGCACACACGGTATCTGAGGAAAGCAATTCTCCCCGGCAAAGCCTTTTCAGTCTGTTGGTTTTCATTGATGTTAAAAAAAAAAAATATGGAAAATTTTTTGTTTACCCAATTAAAAAAATCAGTATGATTGTACTGCAAATTGGTAAATCGGCATTTTCCAAAATTTCCAACCAAAACTCGGTATGATACCGATTGATAGGTATGAACGGCAGGTCTGCATTTTTAATTGAAATCGGTATAAAAAGGAAAAGTCAATAACAACTTAAGTTATTTTGAATAATGCAGTATACAGTTATCTTTTTCCACCACGGTCTGTCCCAAGGGAAGGCAAGGGACAACCAAGGCAACAGCAGCAGTGTGGCCACTATAGTAACATGACAAGTGCAACGAGCCTGACTGCAAGCACGCTGCCATTTCTCTCTCACCTGAGGGTCCCAGTGCAAACACCTGACCACGTCTGTGTGTCCGCCTGAGAGTGTGGAGATCACAGTGGAGTCCTCTCCCCCTGTACTCCACAGCAACGACAGCGACCCTCTGGGTGAAGAATGGTATTATGGTTTACTATTATTGAAATAAGTGGATAAGCATTTCGTTTATCTTAATATGACACCTCCAGCTGTGGAAACAGGAGAAAAATGGTGGCAGAGAAATAGCTTTACAACAGAGAAAAGAAGTGTTTTGTTTTGTTATTTATATCCCTTCATACCGCCTTAGCACTGCTGGAACCCAGCTCCAAGGAGCTGGGAAAAACTCTGGATCACAAGAAATGAAGACCAGCAGATGATCAGTCCACCGTGTCTAATCATGCATGGCGTAATGAGCAATACATATAGGGTACTACTTGATCTAAAGCCAAACAATAGTTACTGTTGCTTTGGTGGTATCTGCTCATTTTCATCCCTAAGGAGCGTAAAATAAAAATCAAAAGCTGAAAATGGCTGTTTAATTTTAGTTAAAATTCAATTTTACAAACACCTGAAGCCGACAAACAAAGATTTACGTTTCATTCCAAGAGCTGGCAAAAACTCTGCATCACAAGAAATGAAGACAGGCAGATGATCAGTCCACCATGCATTGATCAGATAGTTGTCACAAAATCAAACGGATCTAAGAGGTTGTCTCCACTAAGCTTCCTTATTAGAAGGTGGATGTGAATGAACACCATACTGCAAAAATAGCCACCAGTTTGTTGAGCAGTAATAATGATATTATTTCTTAAACCACCAAACTAGCATAGTACCAACAATTAATAATATACAAACTTAAGTTTATCTAAGAGATAATCAATTACTTCGAGCATCTTTTTTTAGCATGTCACCAATTTTTGCACAATATATTTAAAAACAGCAAATTCCAATTTAGAAAGGATATGAAAAATATTATTTAACTCCCGTTCTGAGGTCAAAACCGCCCATGACCCACTTATGTCAGAACCTGCAAGCTGACTGCTTGGCGAGTGAGAGCTCACATCAGCTGGCTGCTATGTCACCAGAAGGGTCATGTTTCTGTTGTTAAGTTTACAACTTGCTCATTTCAACACCAAAATACTCCATTTAAATCACATTTCTTTAAAACAAACCTGATGTCACCAGAAAGACGAACAAACAGAGGTCAAGGTGATACTATCCCACAGACTGTTGACGTAAAACTATGATTACACTGGGACGGCCGAAAATATCAACCTTGAACGAAAGGGGAAAACTGCCTCTCTGAATTCAATAGACAGCTGATGCTTGGTGTCTTTAGACACTAAAAACATAGAACTCTTCCGTCAACCACAAAGCAGTCATCTCTCGTTTTGTATCCTTTGATACAACAAGCCTGAAAATTTCCTAACTTGCGAAACTGGATTTTGGACTGAAATATGGATGTTTCGGGTGAAGAATGATTAAAAATGAGGAATAAAAACCTTAGAATTATGTTTAATTTGGCTTTTTGATGACACACGATCAGGTTAGCCCGGCATTTTACGTGATGATTTGTGTAAATGAAATGCTAGGGCTTCATAATGTGTGTTTAGTAGGTGACCAAGCCGAATTGAACAAATTTCTCTTGTTGTAATTTCTCATAGTTGAGATTACTTCACGTGTATCAGACACATTCTTTAAGTCCAAAATCATTAAGATTGTGAGGAAAATTTCTATTTCTGGCCTGCCTTTTAGTCTACTGCTATTTCCCCTGTCCTCTTGATTCTGGTGGATACTATGCGCTGTCTGACATCATGCTTTCCTTCACCATTTTTCTTTGTTTTAAGGCACTTCCAAAATGCAAATAACTTAAAAACTATATAAGAATCCTAACAAACAATACATTTTCTGAATCTGCAGAAATCATATTACGATTACATGCTATTTTCAAAGCTGTCACTTATCAGACAAAAGTTTTACACCAGACCAAATTTTAGTTTTTACTGTTGACCTCAGCTACTTTCAGAGAAAAGTGAGGGTCAAGGTCACAAAATTGTTTTGTTTTGTTTCTGCTCTTGAGAAAGACCGATGAGACAATTTACTACAGGGCAATGTCACAAAATGTGTCTGTAAAATATTTTTTTATCCCAACTTGCAGTTTATTTTGTCCTGTTTCAAGAAATGTACACTAATATCCATCTATCATTTCAAGTTTTGCCACAATTCGCTGAGGTATGTTGGTTGTCACTAAAAACCTTCCACAACACAGATACAATATATTCAAGTTTGTGCACTATTACTGTTCAAATTTCATTTTTGTAACAAATTCAAAAGTATCCTGAACAGCCGTCTTACCGATGTTTGATACTATTAAGAAAAAAAAAAAATTGGGGGGGTATTTGTTTTGAATGATCACTAAAGATTCGACAGATGTCAACTTTCCATGACAAAACAGTTGTAAGTTATCGCCTGAGTGAGAAATTTTAGACAAAATCGGCAGTTACAAAATTTGGTCTTAGAAAACAGTTACGAGCTAGGAATAGCTATGTGACCTTTTTCACAAAATTTCATTGGTTAAATCATAAAAATAGATACTGATGATGACAAGGGGTGTGTAGTGTGTTATTTTTAGGTTTAACCCCCTTAGTCTGGGATTGAAATATTTTTAGTGTGATTTTAATTGATTTCGAAAGCAACATTTGTGGCTCATCGGGGTAAGAGGGTAAAGCAAACCTGCAACCTAGCCCATCTCTGCACACCAGCTCTCGCACAACTATTCAACTCCCGCAGGACAAGGATGGTGGGAAAAAAGCAGGTATGGCCTACGATTATTCGGTCCCAGCACCGAAGGTCTTGGCTTAAAGACCTGTGCCATGCAACTAACGTGCAACTATTCAGTAACCGCAATGAGGGGGTTAAAAACAACCCTTTTAACTTAAACTTAATGATGTCAAAACAATATTCAGATCATAATTCAAGTGTGAACTCATCTTCACCCAAAACTGCCAATACAGTCATCATGTGAGATAAAACACCAGACCAGAGACAAAAAATGAACAACATACCAAAACAAAAGATAAACCATATAACTTACGAGTAGTTGCCTATCAATAAAAGAGCCTCATTTGCCTCCGTTGTCATGGTAGTGAGGCTTGGCACACAGTCCACCACATAGTCCCTCTCATTCTGACCGCATGATACACAAAATCAAGTTACAGCAAACACATCTTGTTCATAAGATAAGATAAGATAACTTAAATTGTCCTTTCAGAAAATTGTTTGTTTGTTTATTGGAGGTTTTAGGGCCCCACAACACATGAGGGTCATAGTGGAACCAAAAGGAAAGTAAGATGATAGAATTAGTTCAAAGAGGAAACAGATCAAACCACAAACAGCAGAGAAATGATTTACACTAAAAAAAATAAATACACACATCAACACCACCAAAAAATGATTTACGATGACAAAAAATATAATCTTTCCTTACAAAAATAACCAATGGCCAGCAATCATGACAGCATAATGGTTCAGGAAGACCCAGGATCTTTAAACCCCCTTTGTGTACAAAAGTACCCAGTACATTTAACTTGTGACCCTGCAGTCATGTACCAAAAGGCATCAAATAAGGGACAATCACTGAGTTGCAACAAGAAAACAAAATTAGGACATAACAGAAAAGGGGAAAAAGTAAGATGATAGATTTAGTGTAAAAGAAAAGAAACAGAAGTGGAAGAGCCTACCACGGACACCCATCAAGCGCCCGCGAAAAATTGTTTGGACTCCTTTCAACAATTGAGTGTTTAGTATGTGTGCGTAAAGTGGCTGGACGATTGATCAGTGGGAATGTGAGGTGTAGCTAGCTTTCATTTGTAAAGCAGCAGTGAGCATTATTGAAATGGATGCTGGCGCAATAAAAAATTCAAATATACTGTCAAATCATCAAATCATCAGAAAAAGGAAAAAAAAAAATTTGAGCTAAATCAAGAAATACCATTTGTTGCCATCTTTTAGTGGCAGAAAAGCAGTGTTCATGAGTGACTAGTTTACAATAACTTTTTACTTCAGATCAAAAAGGCACAAGCCCTACAGTGATGGCTATGATATCTAGACAACAGAACAGAGACTTTTGTCTTTTGAACAATTCATGTCACCCATCAAAATTGTGATCACGGTCAACATCAACAAAGCTTGACATTCATTTAATGCTCCAATGGTTTCTGAAGAGTGCAGCAGCTAATTGGCATAATTTTTACCCTCTGGGTATGCTGCTAGTCAATGGCTGCTCTTTTTGTAACAAAGTTCTACAGTAGAGCCCAATTTACATATCAAAATTAAAAAGAAAGAACAGATTTTGAAGTCCAATTTCTTTCTTATAGGAAAAGTAATCAAAAAGCCAGCTGGTATATTAAGAACTATTGCACTACAGAACTTATTTGGAACATTTTAAGTTGTTCTTCACAACAGTGATTCACTGTTATCACACTGTACTTACTGCCAGATAAAACCCATACGATTTTTTAGCATTTTAATGAACCTCTTCCGGTAGCCTTGCCCATCTCATCTTACCTCTTTCAGAACAGATTCCCTGGAGAGAAAACATCTGTCACTTCCCTGAAGAAAACAGGAAAACAAAGCTAAACATCCTCAAGAAGTAGCAATCTGGTCTTCACTACATAACGAGCAAGGTAAATTCTTTCATGAGGGGTAAGGGACTATTTAAAAGCTGTTTACTATTCTCCTTATTATGATAATCATCAATGCCATAACCCACTTATCACGTTTTTGCAGTTAATAATAATAATAATAATAATAATAATAATAATACAAATCTTTATTGTCCTTTTTTAGGCAATTCAAAAGAATTCAAGTTATAGCACAGATTGTGTATCCAGGAGACTTGAGAGTCTGTTAGATTCTCTGGAGCTGGCTTACTAAAGAGTCTGTGAGATTCTCTGGCGCTGGCTTACAAACAGTTTTGGACTGGTGACAGTTTCTTTACATCAAAACTATTTTTCCAGTCTCCATTCATCCTCTTTTTCTTCTTTTCCTCATGTGTTGAGAGCAGTAAACCCTGGAGTTAGCTTCACAACCAAGACAACCTCACATGAAGAAATTCAAATTAATGAAAACAGAGACTGTTCATGGGAAGAAGAATGATTCAGATAAGCTCTTCAATGCAAGCAGTTTCAACAACAGCCTTGACAGACAAAACAGTTCATTTGCGGAGAGTTACAGGGGAAAAAAAAGTTCTGATAGATATCTAAGTATGTGGAATCGTCGCTTTTGCGATTGACCTCTTTGTTGTCTACTGGAGGCTAGAACAATGGATGAGAACTATTTTTTAGCCTCTCAGCTTCCAGAGGGGCACAGGCTGTCTACGAAGAATGCCAACCTGCCCTATCCTTCGCTTCAGTCTCTAGATCCCTCCATATCATCCCAAGTCTAAGAACTATTCCTAATAGGGATATTATTCTCAAACGTTAACACCCCAGTTGACTTACCTCAAGGGCGTCCCAAGCATAGAACCGATGGTCCGAAGTGACACAGTACACATTGTTGTGCTCCTCGCCACACCACCCCAGCTTCACCTTCAGAAGGACAAAATGAATAATCTTCAGCATTCATTGTGAGTACGGGTGAAAGGCTTTCAAGATAAAAAAAAAGAACAACATCTTTTGGGAAGTGATGAATATGTAGTCAAGAATTTTGTTTGTTGTTTTGTTTGTGTTGGGTTTTTTGTTTGATTTTTGTTGTTTTTGTTTTGTTTTGTTTGTTGTTTTTTTGTTTGCTTGGTTTTTTTTGGAGGGGGGGGGGTGAGAGGAGTTGGTCTGTGTCTACATGCACAACTTCTTCAAATCACGCTTTTTCTCATGGTGAATTAACAATTAAAAAATTAAAAATTAAAGATCAAAGTCCCTTTAGGAAAATTGTTGCTACAACAGCTGCCTCCCATTCTGGACGTTTAGCCAATACATCGGCTTTCTCATAAGGCTAGTATTACTGTCTCATATGCTAGATCTGTGCAATTTTTTATGGTACTAATAAAAATAGCAACTGCAAAAGGTGAAAATAAAGCGAATTTGGTTTCAGTTTTGAATTGAAGCCCTTATCTTAGTGATTTTTTACTGTTTATAAATCGGATGCTGCAGGGGTTTTTTCCGTCTTTTTGCTTCATTGTTTTTTAAATTGCCTCTCGATACCATTAAAACAATCAAACCATGTCATATTGCATACCAAATTGATCATAAATGATAGAGTTTGTGCTATCAGTGTTTTTCCTTGGATTAGTGCATCACCACTACCCTTGTGGTCAGTCGAAATGTTTAATAAAAAGTTAAAGAAAAAATCCTAACACAACACATGAAAATAAACATGCAATGCCATTTACAGACATAAAGTGGGTTTGATATCATTCTACAAGTCCTCCTTTTTCCATTGATATGTAATTTAATGTGTTTGTGACTGTTTTTCCCTGTAAAATCATGCAAACTCAAGTCTACTCTGGAGACAAAGTTGCTTAATTTTACCGTGTGTCTCAGTCCCTGTGACACGGCGCAGCGAATCATTTAATGAAGGAAACAAAAGTTTTCAAACATTAAAAGGTGTATTTAACAAAATTCACATGCACTGCAAATACCCACGATCATTTTGCTTTTTTAAAGACATGCTCACGTTTACTCAGTTAGTTCAGAGAGGAAAAATCAAGAAATATGCAAATGTGGCTTTTATGGGTGTAGTCAGTAAAAGTAACATAACTTGAATACAAGAGTCTATTATGATGAAATTAAGTGAACAAAATTGTATTAAATTTCTCTACTACCAACCAAAACTTGGATGAAATTGCATGATATTTACAAAAATGAGAGACTGTTCAAAGGGTTCTCATTTTAATAGGGTTAGTAGGTGCATTATTCGATAATAATGAAGAATAGCAAAAGCAATGCTCTATTGACAATGACACTGATGAAATCACACTAAAACTCATTGACCTATCAATGCTTTTATTAACTGGGCATGACTCACTATCAAAGGCTATATTTCAATGGCTACATAAAGTTTAGAAATGAAAATTAGTGCTTTTCAATTTTCAATAGTAAGTGAAAGTGAGTGAGTGAGAGTGAGTGAGTGAGTGAGTGAGTGAGTGAGTGAGTGAGTGAGTGAGTGAATGAGTGAGTGAGTGAGTGAGTGAGTGAGTGGTTGGGTGAGTGAATGAGTGAATGTTATCAGTCTAATTTAGAGCTTACAACACAGGATTCGATGTTAAAGGTCATCTGTAGAGCATCGTCCTCTGAAGTGTTGTCAATGTTAAAAACACACACAATGCCGTCAGCCCCTGCGGATGCCAGGTATCTGTCACTTCCTGGCTGGAATGCTACCTGGAATTGGAGGCAAACACACAGCAGGACACATGAAAGTCAACACCACAGAGGACAGTGGAGAATAGGCAGTTCTGGAGCCCATACTGTTTTAAGGGATTGTGTTCCGTCACCTGTCATAGAACTTTCTCATTTACATTCACTGTGTTTCCGCATAAAAATGAAAATAATAATAATTACAATAAGACGTCTTTATTTTCCTTTTAAAGTAATTTCTTATTCAGTTAAATGGTGTTTTTAAAAATTGAGACTTGGTGATCCCTACTCATTCTATTATGACAAAATAAACTGTATTCCTTGAACATTTTCCTATATCCTATTCTCTAAATATCTTCATTCTCTTGTCTATACTTGCACCATTTGTTTCCAAAATTTTTGTTTTACAAACCTGTGCTCTCTTCCTATGGAGTCAGACCAATGCCTGTTCAATAATAAATCTCTGGTTTTTAATTGAGTAATCAATGAAGACGATTTTTTTGTTTGATCTTATTAAATATCCATCATCACGTTTAATAAAGACCTACAGACCTATGAAGAAGAGACAACTGTGAATCCCTATACTTCGCATTCAACGAGATAGGCCTGTTGCATTGATCATCAAACGCCACACCTACCCTAGTAATGCTGTCGTCATGGCTCTCTGTATAGGAACCAAGGAGAGAGCCAGCTCTTCTGTCCCTGAAAACCACAATAGTGATGAATGAAAAGCAGGAAACAACAATATTTCATTGTGAATCATTGTAGAAGAATACATCATTCTTTCATCCCAAAACTAATAGCAAATAAAAAAAGTGGAAAACTACAGTAATTTCTTATTCATAGGCTGATAATAGGTTACAGCTAATTTTTCAAGCCTTTGCAGTTATAAAGCAGTATGTAGAAGCTTGGTTGAAAAAAAAAACAAAACAAAATTGGTCTACATCTAAAAAACTATCAACAACCAACATATGAAATAAAAACAAGGCATTTGATGCGAAATTTCTTTCAGTAGCAAGGAAGGGCAATTTCTGAAAAGTCTGAACATCTCTCAATGAACTACACAATATGTACCCTGTTTGCACCATACCAAAACATTTTTAGGGTCCCATGACACACAGGGGTCATAGGAGCCCAGATGAAAGTAAGATGATTTACACTAAAAAATAAATATCATCTCTCAAAACATAAATTGATGCCACAGAGAGATGATTAACGATGATAAAAATATCATCCCTCCAAACAAAAACTAAGAATGGCAACCATTTCTAACAGTAACATGGTCCAGGAATACCGAGATCTTTAAATCCCCTTTGTGTACAAAAGTACTCTGCATATCCAGCTTGTGACCCAAGAGTTATGTACCAAAAGACATGAAATAGGGAATGACCACTGAGTTGCAATCAAGATAACAAAAACAGGACATAAAAGAAAAGATGAAAAAGTATGACAATAGCTTCAGTATAGAAATAAAGAAACAGAATTGGGATAGCCCATCAGGGATTCCCATCAACGAACCGCATACCAGAACTGAGTTAAGGAAATGACCTGAAAAAGATAAGATAAGATAAGACTCCTCCAACCCTGTCACCTACCAGAACAGCAGGTGAGTATCCTCTCCCTCTGCAGCTTCAGTGCCGGCACAAAGCAGGATATCCGACTGGGTCGAGTCCACACACAAAAACTCAAAGCTCCCTTTCATGAGCACTTCAGGAAAAGACATATAAAATTAAACATTCCTCGAGGATACTGTCAAGGTGTCGACAAATACGGTGGAGCATTATCAGCAACGATAATAATCTTTATTGTCCAATGAAGGCAATTCGCTTTGGTTAACAATGCTCTGAGGGTTATAGCAAAAGAACAACTCACAATATCTAGTCACATCGTTGTACCAGATCACATTCTTCAAATGACACGGTAAAATACTCTCTTCTCTCTCTCTTTAACTGTTAATGCCCAGACATCAGACCAAAAAGTGTGGCTCAACCTTTTAGTTTTACAATTGTAATGAAAAAAAAAAGGGGAGATTATTTCAAGTGCTGACTAGAGAGCTAAAGTAAGGTAACTTTTGACATCAAATAACAACACCCATTCTGAACATTTTCAGGACTTAATTTTCAATTTACAACCTTCAAGAGTTACAATAGATACCCTTCAACAAATTTGACGCTGATGTTTCATTTCTGTACAAAAAGTAGCACTTTTCTGTAAAGTTCCAGGTATTTCTAATTACATCAAACAACTATTCACAGTAGTACAAAAACATCAGCTAAACAGGGATTGGGATCCAGGCAAAATTCCAGGTTATTTCCTACCAGTCATTTCACCTCTGTTATGTACTAAGCATTGCTACATGCAGCATTGCAAAGTGTTCCAATAATGGAATAATCATCGACCCAATAATGGAATAATCATCGACCAGTTGTTGTGAGCTCTTTGAGCCTGAGGTTCTAATGAGGTTGAACGCTATACATGTGCTTAAATGCAGGATTTGCTTAGGAGCCTCTGGCCCAATCAGGCTCGCCTTCTTGCAAAATGACATAGTTTGTTTAAAAATTGTTTAATCACCACCCGAGACCAGTAAGATAAGGGACAGCGTAGAAGCCAAAATGTGTAGACACAATGATCTCTTTAACATGATTAGCCAGCAGGCCAGCTTACACTGTCATAATGATCCTTTTTAAAGTTTAAACTCTGGAGATATGAACTACAGTCAAAATTTTAGCACTACACACTCATTTTTCAATGTTGTTTTGTAACATTTTTCCTAAATATAATGATGTAAAAGTTAAAAGTAGTTTTTCTAAACAAAAATTTAACCACTTCATTGCCAAGTAAGTATGCAATGTTGTGATAATTGTTTTCATATTAAATTAAAAACTACAAAATGACCATACAGCAAAGTCGAGGAAAACAACAACAAAAATTAACTAAATTATTGCTCAGTATACAAACAGGTTGTGAAATTCGTTTCCATAAAACATATTTAAACAATGATTGAAGAAAGTTGAAGAAAATTGACTGTTCTTTAGTATATATTTAAGTAAAAACACATCTGAGTAAAAATCTTCCATCAAAAAAGACCTTTATATCCCAGTAGCTTCACAAAACTTGAAAGCATCTATGAGTAACAAAAAATTTGGATAGAAGTTAAGAGATTGTTTGGTGCTTACACTATAAAAGAATCATAACACACTACATAGTGCCATGGAATTTGAAAAAAGCCAATATGAAAAATACCATACAAAAAATACTTTAAAAAATTTAAAGAAATAAAAACATGTTGGTTTTTGTTGTGGTAAAACACTAATTCCGCCCTATAGTAAATCAGCTCATACCACAAATGGCAACAGCAACTATTGTTTGGCTTCAGATCGATTAATACCCTGCCTGTATTGCTCATTATGCCACACAAGATTAGGTATGGTGGACTGATCTTCATTTCTTGTGATCCAGAGTTTTCCCAGCTCCTTGGAGCTGGGTCCCGACACTGCTGAGGCGGTATGAAGGGATAAGGTTAACAAAAAAAAAACAAAAAAAAAACAATTAACTTTCAAGGATGATACATTCATCTGTTGGGAAGTTAACAATTCATTGTTTCTATTTCCAGCACCAATCATGCTGAGTTCCCAAGATGACAATTCTCACAAAATTGAGCAATGCAATACTGCCAAGTAAAAATTAGTTTTGGATCATGGTGTTGCAGACTAATATTTATTCAACGATTTCTTTTCATTTTGTCAGGATGTAGACAGTTTATCTTCAAAATAGAGTCTAAGAAATGTTAGATTTGTTCAGAAATTATACCTTTTACACAGCCTAAAATACTAGGAATATTTTTTCCTCTTATATTTGAGGTAAACAAATTACACAATCTAATAGGTCTACTTTTTTAAATGTGCTTACTTTTCCAAGTGTTTCATCTGGTTGAATCACAACCTATCAACTTGATCCACAATAATATTATCGTTACATTTTTCTTATAGTAAACACAACTAGAAACTTTTAGTAAGTAAGTAAGGATTATTGAGTATGATGTGCTTTCCATCAGAATATGAGAAATAATTTTCAAGATAAAAAATAGTCCAGAGCATAGTGTATCTACGCCTTTGGTATGAGTTGGTTTTTAGTGTCTTCCTTTGTAATTAGCAAAATACTCACATCATCCAATGATCATCCGTCTAAACATAATAAATACTCTATGACAACAACTTTTTAAAAAAAATAAAGACACTGCAGAAATTAGTTCAAACTCGATACATGGGAAGAAGCAGAAGAGGCAGCCCATGACAGACGAGTATGGAGATGCATAGCGGCCTGTTGTACCAGTTACAACGGGAAGGACAAGTAACAAGTAACGAGTAACAATGCAATAATTCACCTGTCAACTGTTGAATCTCTTTACCACTTGAGTCTCTCAAGTCCCAAATTCTGAAAAAGTTTATAAAATTATTCCAAACAGACATTACCACGGAAAAAGCAACAAAAAAAAACAAAACAAAAAAAGATTTTTTAAAAACACCATTTTAGGCCATAACCATTGATAATTACGAGTGTCCAACAATTATAAGAATTCAAATGGCCAACAGCAAAATCTACCTGTTAAGAAAAGCAAAGTCAGCTGATAAAAATCATTTCACACATAAGAAGACAAAAAAAAGTTTTAAAAGCAAAAGCTTGCAGTAAATACAACAAATGCCATGAATTGATTAAGATATTGCAAAAGCAATTCTACTTTCCAAATTCTAAACAACTGCTGATAGCTTCTACATTGGAATGATAAAGTAGACCAAGAAAAAGCTGTACCTCACGGTTTGGTCAATGGAAGAGGAGAAGAGGAGATTCGGGTCTGTTTTGCCAAACTGAACATCTGTGATCAAGTTTTGGTGACCTGTAAAAAACATAAATTCAATTCAGTTAACTCTCTTTATCATGAAGTTGCCACTTTGCATGCATTGAGTTGCTTTGATCGAAATTCTAAAAAAGGGCAATGTTCATCTAACCTCCAAAAGTTTTATCCTATTTTGGAATTTTTATTTTTTTTTAGATATTATGACAGAATAGAGGGACGACTTAAAGTTAATATATTTTTTTTAAAACAGTCTAAATGATGCTCTGAATCATACAAACCACAGTTACCATCACTTGCATAACAATTTGGATTTCAGCAGCCACACTCACTCTACCCCCATCTCTATTCTGTCTTTTCAACCACAACAAATCCCTCTTTGTGTGGCTTGTACTAGGTACTAGAATGTCTCAAACTTGTGTTAATTACCTCATTTGGGTCAACGCCATACAAAAAGTTAAGATCTAAGGAGTTCTAAGCCTTTGTCTCACTCATGATTCCATTTTAACAACATGGGTGATCAATTCCATCATATTTTGGGATAAAATTATTCAGAAATTGCACTTTGAATGGAATGGACAGTGATCATGGAACCAATAAACAATAATCCTGGAATCAGGCGAGTTACTTGTTTTCACCATGACAGTACTTACAAAAAATGTGTCGCAATCCCATTGCAAATCTACTTGAGGCAGGATACAAAGACTTAAACAGTTTTCATTAACCCTCAACATCTCACATTAATAAATATTTTAAAACTTGCGCATCAGTGAATTATGCATTATGAAGAACCAAAGCAGAGCAGGCCTACAGGGCATCAGTAGATAACGGCGAGATAAGATGTTAAGGGTTAATGACGCTTGAATTCTCAAACTTGTCTTTTTTTATATTGTGAAACACTGACATCTTCATTTTTTAAATGTTAAACCTATGATAATTCAATGTGAATATAAAAATATAAACTTTATTGATTCATAAGGGAAAGTTTCTTAGGGTACATTTCCTTGTAAACAAACAGGAATATATATTAAATAAATGTGAGAAAATAAATAATTTTAAACAAATCAAAAGATTCAACCCAATTAGTATAAGTTCTTCAAAGAGCAAAGTGACTTTAATTATCTTTCTTTCTTTCTTTATCTTTACCTTAGTACCTTTCGGTGTGTAAGGTTTAATTGCTATGCACAAACTTTCACCACTGATCCCCATCTAGGCTCTTCTTTTTTACATCAACAAGTTTACAACCTTTTTTTTTTCACTATGTCTGCGATTGCTTCTTAGCAAAGGACAATAATTACCTGTCCATTGTCCTTCCTGTTTCAAAGAACTTCTTGAAAATATTCGAATCGCATTATCAGTGCAGGCTATGGCCACTTTTGGGACTTGTGTTCTGAAAACACAAACAATCATACAAATATTGATGAAAACACAAATGTAAAGATTCTGAGGTTTTATTTCTAACAACTAATTGATGAATACAGGGCATCAGAATTTGTGAGGTACAGACTTGACAGGAATTTTCATACTCTGTTAAAATTTTACAATTAATAGATTATTCAGTAATGCTAGAAGTATGAGAATATATGTATGACAAATATATGGATGCTTTAATGCTTGAAATTCTTTACTCACCAATATAATCTAAAAGGATGCAGACCATTCGTTAATTGTACTTACATCATTGAGAGATAGATTAAAATGTATAAATAAATACACTCTTATGAGGTGTAGTATAGATGTTGTAACTGTCCACAAGAATAGCTGTTTAAATCTAGCATTGTTGACTTGAGGGGCTTAGCTTAATATACCCCTGGTTACTTTACACATGATAAAAACTATATCATAAATAATCAAATAGTGACAGTATGTACTTTGCTTGAACTCCCATGTGAACCACATAAGGTACTTCATCTTTCTGTGACAGAGCTTGGATGGAACACCTCTGGCTCAAGGAAAGGTTTCTGAAATGGGACAAGAAGTCCTCAGTTTCTGGCATCCTCCTTTTATTCAGTTACTTGTTTGCTAAGTCCTGAAATGTGTAACCTGAAAGAATAAATCAATGCAAGCTGGGTAATTTTTCTAGCTGGTTCCCTTTCCATATTGTAACCTATAAGAATGAAAATCATGATAATAATATAATGAAAATAATATAGATAGGCTTCCAATGAAGTACAGTGGGCCGGGGTATTGCGTAATTCTTATTTTATAATAATAATAATAATGATAATAATAATAATAAAATAATAATAATAAAATAATAATAATAATAATAATAGTAATAATAATCAGCATGTTTCTATTGTGCCAACATCTTACAATAAGCGAGCTCTGGGTGCTAAACAATTTCAGAGATACTTAAACATATACAACAATAAATCAGTTAATTTTTTCTAGGGTTTGGCCATGTAAAAGCAAAATTCTTTTAGAAAATTTAGGGGTATATTTAACAAAGGCAACATGGCAAAGGTCATACAACAAAATGTTTATTCCAAAATCCTCCCGCACTCTCTCCCTCACTCTTTCTTTTCCTTCCCACTTGCTTCAACCCATATGCATTCATTGGTATGATCTGTTTTTGTCTCTTGTCTACTATTTCTCTCCCCCATTCAACCCCCCCCCCCAAAAAAAAAATAAATAAATAAATAAATAAATAAATTACAACAAAAAAAAATACCCAATTAAAATTTTTCTTTCTCTATCTTGCTGATGTTTTTTTGTTGATTTTTTTTTTTCATTTAGCAACTTGTTTACTTTTCTAAGCGTTCATTTAATTATCCTTTTTTCTTTCTCCTCACTTCCCTCCTCCCCAATATTTTCTCCTTAGGTAATTGTTTAGCCTTTCGACGGTCATCCATCAAAATACCCACATATGCTCTTATACATTTGCTGATCAAAAGGAAAGGTTGACTCCCCATGCCCCCCTCTCCCGCAAAGCACCTCTTGCTCACAGATATGCTCTTGCTCACCTTTTTGCAGACTTATTCAGACACTGAACTGCATAAGCATATGAAGAAAAGAGGAGCTGGCACTGGAAATGTATGAAAATAAACAGAAAATAGTATAGGCACAATGCCGAAGTGAGTCAAAGCCATAGAGAGAAAGGAAAAAAACAGGAAGTCGTGGGAGGAGGGAATTGAACCCACGACCTTCCCCATGGTACTGATTCCCCTGGCCACTGACAGAACAGCAGGCTTACCAACTGAGCCATCCTCCACTCTAAAAAAGTGGTTACAACCTCAGCGAAAAACCTGTGCTGCTGACAGTGACTTCCACTTCATATTTTGTGACAAAGCACTTAAATACTGATAGATTTTCACTTTCTGTCTCATAAAAGTGGTAAATTATCCTATAGAGATGAATTTTCTAACATCGGAAAAGGGTGCTGTGAATAATGACAGCCTAAAAATAATAATGGCAAGGAAAAAACAACTATCATGTTTCGCTCTCTCTCTCTCTCACACACACATACACACTCTCTCACACACACACACACACACACACACACACACACACACACACACACACTCTCTCTCTCTTCCCCCTTAGAGATATTTCATGATCTCAGTTCAATATAATGAAAGTGAATCTACCGAAGTTGATGTACAATTGAATAACTCGTAAATTGAGCTCAAAGTGCTCATCCCTAGATCTAAAGTGATGGTGTGTTTGGCTTTGGCGGTGTTGTTTACCTTATCACTCATTCCATGCTTATTTATAAAGGTAGGGATATACAAAATCTGGAACTGAAATATTTTACGAACTGAAAATAATATTTTTGTACTAAAGTTTGCTCACAAGTCTAGACATTTTTTTAAATTTTTTCAAAACGCCTTTAAAGTCTAAACATATAAATAAGATTTTGCAGTCCACGCGGTTTTGCGTTTGTGAGGCTATTTTGCTGTCTTCGAACCAAAGAAAATAGAATGGTCAAAACAGCTGTTTTGCGAAAAATAGTATCCGAAAGGTCAAGGCCATTGCTCCAACATTTTTATTGATTTCCTAAAAAAACGTGCAGTGTTCAAATAAAGCTTTCGAACACATTTTGTCCCATTTGTGGTTACTTCTTGTGCACTAATAATGAAATGCTCACAAAGCTGGGAAAAAATAAATAAAAGTCTTTGTATCTTTTATCCTCTCTCTCTCTCTCTCTCTCTCTCTCTCTCTCTCTCTCTCTCTCTCTCTCTCTCTCTCTCTCTCTCTCTCTC